>CATIWM010588625.1:0-28839 GCA_949671775.1 Mallotus repandus | reverse complement strand
AGAATGTCATTAATATAGACAATGCAAAATTTGGAATAAGGATTAAATATATCATTTATAATCCTCTAAATTTTGAAGGGGCATTTTTTAACCCAAAGGACATATCGTGCCATTCATATTGTCCAAAAGGAACAGAACGTTGTTTCATATCAATTCTTAGGATGGATTTGAGTTTGTCAAAAATCTTTATTTCATGTTAAATTTTGAAAAAATTAGAGCAGAATGACATTTTTGAAGCAATTTTTTTTATTTGGGATTGGATATCGAATCCATTTTGAAGCCTTATTTAAGGGTTTATAGTTGATATCTCATTGTTCTTATTGACATAGAAAACTGCACAAAATCAAGGTGATCTAAACTTAAAAATTAAATCTTTAGACTCTGAATCCTAAATTTCTTCTCTACAATATTTTTCTAGGGCTCTATTCATTTAGATTGATATGCCTTAGTTAAAATCTAATGTTCATCAAAATTCTTTTCATATGACAAATCAACAATATGTTATTTCTTACTCAAAAAACATTTGAAAGATCCGAACAAATTTCTTTTTCAATTGACTTTAAAAGTCTTGAATTTTTCTTACCAAATGATTTTGGAGTATATATATATATATATATATATATACGCTCCACTGAATATAACAAAAATTAAATAATAGGCCAAAAGCAACATGTGTATCTTTATTGTTTTAGTGACAAAGCCAACAAGTTTTTTTTTTTTTTTTTACAACTATTTTGTTAGTTTGTTAATTAAGTTGTATGTTAGTAAGGGTGCAGCGGGAATTGAACCACATCCACTAAGGCAAACAAAGCCTTTGCCACAACTGGCAAGTGTGGGGACCAATGCCAACAAGTTGGGATATGACGACTTGTCCAAATTTAGTTGTGTGGAGATGAGGAGATGGGGCATATGAGATGGACTTTGATCTTTTATCTTTTTTGGTTTCGTACATTTTTTTCATTTTTATTTTTAGAATTTTTTGTTTTAAGAAATTTCATTCAAGTTTCTTTAGTGTTGTTATCCTCAATATTTAAATATTACTTATAAATTATTTTATGCCTTATATTCATCTTAATAATGAATTTAGTAGAATAAAAATATTTTAACAAACTAAAATGAATTTTTTAATAAAGAATCACAATAAATAATATAAATTTTATTTTTGAAATTTTTTATCTATATATACTTACAACCTTCAAATGATATTTTTTTTAAGAAAAATGCTTAAGTTTTATTAGAAAATAAATATTTTATCAAATTAAAATAATTTTTTTAATAGGCAATCTCAATAAATAATATAAATTTCATTCTTAAAATTTTTTTATCTTCATATACTTACGACAATGATAAATTTTTTTAAGAAAAATTCTTGAGTTTCTAATTTAAAAAAATAATATTAATTCCATATATTTTATTTTTAATTTTTATAGTTTCTTATAAGAATTAATTAATAAACACGTGATAAAAATTTAAAAAATATCTCTATTTATTTTATCCACCAATTAAAATTTAATTTTTATTTAAAATTAAAATATAATAATTTTGAAAATTTATGTAAAAAATTCAAGTATTGATGCCTAATGTTTATTTATAATTTATTAAAGTAATTTACACTTATTTTTAATTTCTTTTAATTAATTATTTTTATGTAATTTGAAAATAATTTAATTTTAAGTTAAAATTGAAGAAAATAATTTAAGTTAAATAGCTTAAGTTTTTTGGAGAACTAAGTAGTTAGTTATAATTTTAATACAATTTACATTTTGATCAAAATTAATAAAAAAGACATATATAATCATTTTAAAAAACAACTCAATTGTTATATGCATATTTTTTAAAAACATTGACTAAATTACATATCATATAAAAATATTTAATTAGAATATTTTTACTAAATTTTAAATATTAAAATAAATTTATAATAAATCACAAAAATATAATTTTTAATACCAATAAACTAGAAGATATCACAAAACTAATGCTGTCTCTGATTGGACAACTATATTAACAGAAGTAGATAAAGTTTAAAGTGAATAATCTCGTCATAGAAACAAAAAATCAGTGACATACCTTGGCAACCATCTGTTTGATAAGGATTTCCATGGTAACCTTTAGAGCAATTGCACAAATATCCAGGTCCGTTAATGGAGTCATAGCATTCACTGTTCTCGGTACATGCATAAGTTTCTCTGTTTTCTTGAGCTTCTTTGCATGTTATATTCCCGACGCTCCAATCAAGAATCACTGGAAATTCCTTAACATTTCGCAGATCCAAAAGATCCAAAGAGGAGAAACTGTACTTCCCCTCCTCAGCTATAAAAGCATAGCTACATGGATTGAACTCGGATACATTTGTTTGATTAAAGACATAATATAACGCAACAATCTCGAAATCATTCATACCCTTAGGAATGGATGATTGGCAACAGCCTGTGCCACCGCAAGACCCATTTTTGACTTGATGAACATCATCGCACAAAGAGATACAGACAGTATTGGAATAGTCTGCTTCCTTATTTATTAACGTGAGAGCGTCACACCCAACTCCAGTTAATTTGTTGCTGCTATCTGAGACTGTGAAAGGGGAAAAGTTGAATTGATAGCTGTTGTAACTTAGGTTTCCTTGTTTGTTGTAACAGCCATAGACAACAGATGATGAAACTCGCAACTGGCCCTCAAGTGATATGGCTAGAACACTTGAATTGCTTTTGGGTAGAAAGGGTTTCTTGGTGGTGTCACTGCAGCCTATGAGAAAATCAGCGTCATAGCAACAATCTTTAGACAAGCCAAAAGGGTATGGGATACTTATGTTGCCGCAACGGGTCGGGCAACCTAGCTTTGGTTGAGCTGGTGGTGGCTGCGCTGGTCTTGGTGGGGCTGCTGCTGCTAGTGTAAGAACTAGTAGTAGGAGCTCAACCAGAGCAATTGCACAATTGACTAGCAGTCCCATGACTTAATTGTCTTTTTTATTAGGAAATTAATGGAGAAAAAGTTGTTCATGCTTGTTGAAGTTTATATAGAGCTTTGAGTGTAAAAACCAAGGTGGGAAAATGGAAAGTTCTTGATCAATCATGTGAGAGTTCATTTACATGGAATTTTAAGAGTCTGTGAAAATGGGAAGACTATAGATTCCTCTCAATGGTTGCTGCTGCTATAAGAAACAAAATAGCAAAATTTGTGGTGTTAACAACTGAGAGTGTACCTTTCATGATATGAGAGAAACCATTCAATGCGTTTGCAATGCGCATGCTATGTCTATGTGTTTACTTTTTGCTTCAATTTTGCATTTTTTGGTCTATAATGATGTCCTCTTGCACGAGACCAGTAATTTATGTAAGGTACATTGTCAATTATACCCTAAATTTTGATGCAATTTTTAATTATATTTTATTTTTAAAATTATATCAATTTAATCATTAAAATTTCCAATTTGTATCAATATATGCAAATTTATTTTAACAATACAAATATATTTTAAAATAATTATTTTAAAATCCTTATAAAATATTTTTTTATTAATTTTTTAACAACTAATAAGATGTAAAAGAATATTCTTAAATGTTAATCTCATTACTTCCAAAATAATCTCAAAAATTAATTTTGAAATATTTTCATTTAAATTTAAATTTTTTAAACTATTTTGTATATCAAAAGCCTACATATTTTAAGTTTTCTAAAATTTGTTTTTCAACTTTCAAATATATTATATTTAAAAAATTTCTAATGGAGATTGGACACAAAAAATAGTGTGAAATGGAGGAAAAAAAGAGAATTGCAAATGCTAAAAATATTAATAAACGATATAAAGAAAATTTAAATTTTTAAAATAAAAATCAATTTGATATGTACTTTAATATTAATAAAAAGAAAAATATAAAAGGAAATTTTTTTTAGTTATCACTAACAAAAATAATGAAATTTTTAAGAATTTTTTATTTTTTTTAAAAGATCAAATCTTCTTTATATTCTTAATTAATATTTTTAGTATTTTCAATGTTCTCATTTTTCAAAATGAATTTCTAAGGTTATTTTGGGGGTGGTAAGATTAATATTTGGGAATATGTTTAACTTTTGTTAAAAAAATAGAAAAAGGATTTTCATAAATAAATTTCTTTTATAATAATCTAAAAGTAATTTCTCTAAAATACATTTAGATTCTTAAACCAAAATTGGATATAATTGATAGTGTTTAAAAAATTGAATAGCTAAATTAATATAGCTTTCAAAATAGGATATAATTAAAAATTGGACAAAAGTTCATAATAAGATTGATCATTTTTCCTTAATTTTATAAAATATTTAAATATTGTGTATTCCATACTTCTTTTTTAATAGTTTATTAAATAGTATTATTAAAAATTTATTATATAATATCAAAAATGCATATGTTTTAACAATAAAATTATTTATAAAATGATATATCATTCAACTAATTATAATAAACTTGCAATAAATAAAATTAAGATGTATTTTTAATTTTATTAAAAATAAAAAAAGAAATTTATAATATTTTAAAAATATTAAAATATTTAACTTTATAATAAATATTTTATAAAATAATTTTATCATTGAAATTTAATATTAATAGATATTTTATTATAAACAAATGGATAAATTAGTTGATAGGATATTAAAGTATAAAAAAAAACATGAATTGTGAAATATAAGATCATTATCCAACTCGTTATTTCTAAATGAAGTATTAGAACAAAGTCCACCCAGACCCCTTCTCGAAAATGCTTCCCAACAGGAGCATGACACTCTTGAAAAATGAAAAGATAATGATATGCAAGCACGTTACATTATGTGTGCTTCCATGAGCTCCGAGATCTATTGACAACATGAGAATTGCACAAGTGCAAAAGAAATCCTACTACACCTACAAGAGTTGTTAAGTGAGCATAGTAGGACCACTAGCTATAAGATATCTAAACGGTTTTTCAGTGCAAAGATGAAGGAGGGAGAGGATGTGTGAGCCCATGTGAACTTAATGATTAGAGCCATGGAGGAGCTAAAGAGTCTAGACTTCACAATGGACTTTTGCCTCCAAGTGGATTTAATCTTACAATCCCTTCTTGAATATTTTGGGCAAACCATCACCAACTTCCATATAAACAAGATAGAGTGCACAACAACGAAGCTTATGAACATGCTAGTAACGAACCAAAAGGTCATTCAATGAAGCAATAAGAAGAAGAAAGACAAGACAAGTGTTGTCAAGCCCATCAGTGGAATAGCCAAAAATAAAGGAAAGGCAAAAGTTATGGAGGACAATGGCAAGGGAAAGTGTTTCCATTGTTAAGGTGAAGGACATTGGAAGAGGAATTGTCCTAAGTACCTACAATCTCTCAAGGCTAAAGGTAAGGGCAAGGATGGAAAATGTGAGACTGTCTCTAATTTATTTTCTTCTAACTGTTCTAAGAGCTCATTTAATGCATGGGTAGTGGATATCAGTGCAAGTTCTCACATTTTTTTCATCCCTGCAGGATCTAGCAAGTAAGAGAAGGTTGAAGCCCAATGAAGTGACCTTAAGGTTTGAAAATTGAGCAAGTATTGCGGCTAAGGCTATAAGATCCACTTATATTTATTTGTATAATCATATTTTATTATTGGATGTTGTATTATATGTATCTAATGCCTATAAACATTATCTCTATTTCTAGTTTTACTAGAAAGGGTTATAAATTCCATTTTAGTAGAGTTGTATGTAAAATTTACTTTGAAAGTGAAATGGTAGGCTTGTTGATTTGAGTTAAGGCTCATTTCAGGTTTAATTTTCTTAGTTCTTCAGTTTTTGAGTTTTTATCATATCTTGAGTTAGGAAACTTCAAATTAAGTATTCTTTTATGAAACTTTAAGGAGTACCCTAAAACTTTTTCTCCTATAACTTGAGCCAATTCAGTCTCCAAGTTAGTCTACTGAGAGAAAAATTTTATAGCTCAATCAATCAGGATAATTGAGCTGGTTATATTCAGTTATCTATAACTCTCTTTGTGGCTATCCAATTGAAGTGAAATATTTACAACATGTACTAAACACATAAATCTAAAATGGTTTAAAATTTAAGTTTCAAATTCCTTTTCTATAAGTCCCAATAACTTTTTAAAATTAGACTTGAAACTAGTCCCTTTAGAATAATTAAGCTAGAGTTGTTGTATTGAGTTTAATTGCTTATTTTGCATATCAATTGGGGTCTGCATGATTAGGCCAGTATATCAGCTTATTTTATTGATCAAATATAAATAAATTTGTATGTTTTAGGTACTAGAAAGGGCAAGGAAAGTGCTGGTGCAAACTAGAAAGCTTGTTGAGCTAGTTGTGTGTTTATAGGTTGTTTTGGTGAGTAGATGTTCAAGCCTTTAACTCTTTTTATATTAGCAATAAAATGAGTTTTTTTATGTTGTTTTATGAATCTGATTTAATGTATTGAAAGTGTTTCAATTCAGCTTTACTACTACTAGAATTATTTATTTAAGATTCAAGCTTTAAAACAATAATGGTTTCAAGTTCACAAGTTAAATGTGTTATGACTCTACGCTTTTGTTTTTCAATCTGATTTGAGATTATTTTAGTTACTTGATTTAATTGAGTTTATAATCAACTTGGTTTCATTTATTTGAATTATTATGAGAAGTGGATGGTTCAATGTTTTATTGAACTTCAAATGTGTTATCAATATTTTGATTGATTATTTAATGAAAATGGTATTTGGTTTTATGTATTACCTCCTTATATGAGATGTATGAATGTACTGAAATGATATATACATATTTTGTGGTTGTAGTGGCTATTATTGCACAATAGACAATAGGACACTTGATTGCAGGATGGTGAAGGGAGAAAGGTCATTTCATACCTTCAAGTGTGCCTAAAGAGTGACTTTTGTGTTGGATTGTATGTTATGGCCGAATTGTAATGCTTGTTATAGGGATGGTTAATATATATGAAAAATTATATTGATGTTTGAAAAGCATATGATTTACTCGGGTAAGCTTTTTATAAGTTTGGAAGCAAGAATGAATATAATATTTCAAGTGAATTATAATTTGATTTTAAATACTCTAATATTCTAATTTGAGAAGTTTATTGTGTTAAATTTAACTAAACTATTTTCTTCTTGTAACCTCTACTCATTGAGTATTTTTGTATTCATTTTACTCTATTTTCTAAACTTTTTCAGATAATAAGGCTAATAGTTCTATTTTCTAAACTTTTGCAGATAACAAGGTTGATAGTGGATGTTCTAAGCTGAGGGAAGGTATATAGAAGTTTGAAAGTAGGATTGGGTAACATCCTCATCAGAGAAGCCTTATATTTTTGTTTTTTAACCTTGTTTTCTAACCTTGTTTTCATATGTATTGTGAATAAATAGGTCTTGAAGTCAAACAATGGTGGCTTTATGTAAAGCAATTGTTTGTAAAAATGTTTTAGAGGAAATTTCACTTGATGTCCGGTCAATGGCCAATAATTTCATTTATGGCCTGGGCTTTTTCTTTCTTTCAGTTTTGTTTTTGTTGGGTTTCATTTATAGCCTTTTTGTGGGTATATTTTTGAAAACATGCGCTTAACTTCGGCGAATTATGCTTTTTTTTTTCTTTTTTTTTATTTTTCTGTAATTCTTTTTTTACTTAGTTATTATTCTTAAAGTCATCTTTTAATTGAAGTTGATTGTGTGTATTTTATTTAATTTGTATATGTTAAATAATTTTAACTTTATATTCTAAATAGCAATTTTTTAAAATTTTGAAACTTACTATTGTATAGATTATAAAATTAAACTAATTAAACTAAAAATTACCCATAGCCTTCTATAATTATTTTTTTCATAATTATTTAGAATTTAGAAAGTGAACTAATTAAACTAAAAAGTACCCATAATATTCAATAATTATTTTTTAGTAAAAACAACAAAAAAATTATGAAATATATCAAACAAATTATTATTTTTATTATTGATACTAATAAAAGTAAAAATTATATTTATGGTCTTAATTTTATTATTAATAATGAAAAACTGAAAAATAAACAAAAATCAACAACTACAATTTTTTGTTGCTTTTGTTGATTTTGTTATTTCAGTTGTTGCTTTTCAATTGTTTTTGTTGTTTTTCTTTGTTTATATTTATTGATTTTTGTTAAAAATAAAAAAAATAACAATAAAAAACAATAAAAATTATGAGATATATAAAAAAAAATTATCATTAATACTAATAAAAGTAAAAATTTTATTTATGACCTTAATTTTGTCAATACTAATGAAAAAATAATTTAAAAAATAATAAAAAATCAACAAAAATAAACAACATTCAACAACTAACAATCAACAATAATCAACAAAAAATTTTTTTGTTGATTGTTGTTGATTTTTGTTGTTTCAGTTGTCGTCTTTACTTTTTTTGTTGTTTCGGTTTGTTGATTTTTATTGATTTTTTTTTTTTCAGTTTTTTTTTTGTTGATGTTACCAATACATCATAAGAGGAGAAAATATATAGCAAAAAAAAAAACATTGAGAATAAAATGAAGACAATATTTTAAAAAAAAGTTGAGAAAAAGAATGAAGACATTAGAAAAAAATGTTTAGAAAAAAAATAAAGACAATAGAAAAAAATGTTAGAAAAAATTGTTGAGCAAAAAAACATTAACAAAAAAATAGATGAAGACAGTAAAAAAATATTTTGAGAAAAAATAAATAAAAACAATATAAAGCAAAAAAATTGTTAAAAAATAAATAAAATGTTGAAAACAAATATAAAGTAAAAAAATCAGTAAAAAGGGAAAAAATGTTGGAAAAAAAAAACAACCCTAAAAATGAGGGTGGTAAGGGGAATGAGCTATATTTGAAAGAGAAAAGTTAGAAAAAATAATTTTGAAAGTTTTTCAAATCAACAATATTTTTGAAAGTTTTTTTTTGATACATTTATGTAAAGATCCCATATAATTTTATATAGGGCTATTTGGTTTAGCTGTTTATAGTGCCAAATCATTTCATGGACTTCTGTCCATAATGTATTGTGTGCCTCTATTAGGTTATTAATATTTCACACGTGTGAAACATAAGTGTAGCTTTTTTTTTTTGGCAATGAATATAGCTTTTATGTTTATGGTTCCATTTAATTAATTTGCCTCCTCTACATGAGGATGCTTTTGATAGAGCGAGAGGATCTTGAAGAATGCGATATGTGCTTTTTTTTTTTAAACCAAACACAGAAAATCATAGATGAAAAATAGGTTAATGAATTAAAATTTTATTTCACATTAAAAAATTATTACTAATAAGATTTATTACTTAACAATATTATTAATTTATTACAGTAATATTAAGTAAAAATTAATATTAATATTATAAAAATTAATAAGTTAATTGGTCAAACAATATATATTCATTGATTAAATCTTAAAGATTCATTAGTTATCAACTATAGGTTCATCACTTTTATACTCTAATTCGTTATTCTATATAAGTTTACCAATAAAAAAACTATAAGTTCATTGAACACAACATACAAATTCATTAACTATACACTTTAATTTCATCAAATAAAAAACGGAAAGAAGACGAAATGAAGTGGTACATACGATGAATATATATTATATATGATGTAGAGAAAAATTTTATTATATATATTTTTGTATAATGCTTTTATTGTTGTGTTTTCAACAATGGCTATTTAGAGCCTGGACATATATAATCAGTTTTAAGCAAACATTTAATATTATTATTATTATTATTATTATTAGGTAAAATTGTATTTTTGGTGTCTCAATTTTTTTATTTTTACTATTTTGGTGTCTCAATTTTTTCATTTTTACTATTTTGGTGTCTCAACTTTAAAATCTATGACTAATTTGGTGTATGTGGCCGGATTTCCCCAATTGGTGTGCTTACTGGACTTGTGTGGGTCCCAATTTCAGCATTGTCATCTGCCACGTATGCAAAAATAATTAAAATGACCTACCAAATACAAAAATGCGCCTAAATGTTCTTATGTTAATGTTAATTTCATTGTTCTTGATTAAAATGTCCCTAAATTAAAAAGAAGAAAGAGAGGAAGACAATTGCGATTCCAAGAAGAAGAAGAAGAAGAGGAATATGGAACTAAGATGTGCATGTGGAAAGGTCAGGGTGATGAGAACTTCATGGACGAACTCAAATCTAGGAAGACAATTTTGGATCTACAAAGATACATCATGCAATCGATCATTTCAGTGGGCTGAAAATCAATTGTGCAAGAGAGCAAGACGTATTATCAATGGGTTGTTGAACAAAAATTTGAGGTTGGAGCTTCAATTACAAAGTATCAAAGAAAGGGAAAGAAGGTTGTTAGTGGTTGTTATTTTGTTGGTAATTATCATCATCTTCAAGAAATATGAATGGAAGGATAATGTATGAATTTTGGGCAACAAGTATGTGTGTAGTAACCTCTGTTGTCATTGATTGTGAATGTGTTATTTTCAGCTTTAGTTTAATTTAGCTTTTTGAAGGCAAAGATATTAGTTTATCCTTAGATCTAACCCTTGACTATGTTAGTAAAGCAGATGTTAGTTTAGCTTTTTGTTAGGCAACGATGGCAGTTTATCTTTTTGTGTAGCAATGGCATTATCAGTTGCTTCAATATATTAAGAAATTGTCCTTCACTTTATTGAGCTCCGTTTTTGTATTATATATATATGTGATGTTAATGTTGTTAACAAAAAAAAATATGGGTTTCAGTCAGAGTACAGAGGAAGAAGTTAACAAATAGCCAAGTTTTGAAGCACCTAAATCAGTTATTGAAGTGGTTTCATGAAAATAAAATGGTCATAATATTAGTTATAAGTTAGTCAAAATCTTAATCATTAATCTAGAAGTAAGCTGACTAATAATGAAATTCATTTCAAATAAGCAAGTTTGCTTATGATGTGGCAAACGAAGTTACAAGACACAAAATTGAGTTAATTCAATTTTGCGTTTTATATATGAATCATAATATAAATAAAAAATTGATGTATTTAACACATCAATTGAATATATCCAAAAAAATCAAGTCATTTAACTGAAAAAACAATTCAGTTTTTCTGCAAGGATTCTGAGTCATGTGTTCCTCCCACAGGTTGTCCCCCATTTGTGGTACTGCTGCTCTTTTTCGATGGACCATCATTGGCATTACTTTGAGATGCTTTTCTCTTGGTTGAATGAGCAAATGATTTTGCTCTTTATTTTATTAGCCTATAAAGAATGTCAACATTCTAAGCTCACCAACTACATTTTTAGTGTCATTGAACTAAAAAAATTCATATAACAACTATACCTGAAGTTGAGTAGTAGTTATGAGCTTTCCATTTTTTTGAAGCCTTGTGTCCATTGTGTCATGAATGCTACATCTGCCTCAGAACTAGACCTTATTTTCCCACATTCAATGAAAACTCATTGACCTTGAGCTCTTGGCTGCACAAATACATATAGAAATCACCAACACTGCACATATACATACGTAAATGAACAATACTACACATATTAGACATGATTTAAGGGGCTCAGTCACATTAAGTATCATATTGTTTGTTGTAAGGTCTGTATAAAGACCATGGCCGACAGGTGGTTGTGTAGGAAATCCAGGTGGAATCCAAGGCATGAATTGATTAGTCGATGCATTTGGCTATTTGGCATGAGCATATGCAGGTCTTGGTTTTCTTTTTCTTGAATAAGAAATTGAGAAATGGTCATGTTCTCTTTGATTTCTTTGTAAGACAGCCTGAATTATCAACAGAAGAATAAAATTATAAGACTCAAACCAAGTATTCAACCAACACTCAAACCAATTGAGAAGACACTATATCAGAATCAATCAACACAAGAAGCAAATGAGAACACTGAAAATTTGTCCCAACCAACATAAGAAGCAATTTCCCTTGACAACACAGTTTCACAAAATATCTTTCATTCAAACAACATCAAAATGTACTTACTGGTATTGATTGAGGAGTGTTGTCATCTTGCATATTCAGATTGGCTTCTTGTATTATCTATGCAGGTCCTTCATTTTCAGCATCATTTGGAACTAAGCTTGCTACTTCTTCTATTCCCTGAATTATGTAAAGCTTTATATAAATGAACAATTTATTCATATGTAATAATCATTTAGCTTTAACCAGATTTTCATTAACTGTTGGTGCATCATCTGAAACCTTTTTTGCTTTTCCACCAATAACCTGCATTCTCATATTAGTTAGTTATACATATAAAATTCTATACAACAAGACACTTATATTAAAAGAAACTATAATTACTTTCAGATTTTTTGGTCTTGATTTTTCTCTTTTATCATCTGTATAATTCATATTCTGTTGCGATTGTTCTTCTTTATTATTACCTGTTGAGGTCTGAACAAAATTCAAATATTAATATTGCTTATCAAGTAAGAAACATATAATAAAAAAACTGAAAAGTAAAGAATCAAGTATGACCTGACTTTGATTGAGCTCCCTACCTTTAAACATGAGCAAGTATGTCTGTTGTGGCCTAGTTTATAACAGACTTGGCAGGTCATTTGCCTTCCAAGCTTTGACATTTTGGTGGATCTCAACTCATGCTCTTCTCTTTTTCTAACTTTAGCAGGTCTCCCAGGCATTCTTTTTTCAAGTGGTGGTTATGGCGGATCAGCTGGACTTTTGGTCTAAAATTTTCCACCATGCATATACTGCATCATATAAGCATATGCAACTTTATACTTGTCTTTACTATACCAACTATGGACCAAATCCTTGGGATTTTTATCCAAATGATGAATTGCACAAATCGTATGATGACAAGGATTCTGGTCATATCCCATGCACGACAAGGACAACCCATAGTTTTAAGATCACCAACATAAGTATCACCCTTGTAACCTATTTCAAACCCACTATCACCATTCCACAACATTTGACAATTTGAGCTTTTAATGCAATTATCATATAAATTTTTCCTTATTCTAGGGCCAAAATCACATAGTCATTTCTCACAACAACCCCTATTCTCTCTCAGTCTGTTCATGACAATCTTTCTCATTCCCTCTAACATAGTATATATGCATTTATCCCTAAATGGAACTATGCTACCATTAAAATTAGTTTTTAAAATACTTTCATGACTTCCAATCTTCTCAAACTTCATATTCAAACCTTTAAAACTACAAGTCTTTTACACCATAAAACACACTTTCCATTTCATCCATGCCCAAGAATCTACCGTCAAAGTTGCAATAAGAAGAATAAACTCATGAACTACACATCTAAATGCATCCCATCAGAAAAAAAATAAAGCAAATACCAAACTTCTTGATCAATAAATAAGTTAATAAAAAAATAGTGGAATTGGAAGTGTAACGAAGAACAAAATTGAGGATATCATAGAGCAAAGACTACTATATTCAAAATGACAACTATTCTAATTTAAAATAATGTAAATCATAACCAAAACGACAATAAAATATTATTCCTGCCTTCTCCAAATCTTTGCACAACTTCATTGTTTGATGGCTTGGGGATTGATACTTATGGTGAGTGGGATGGTGATTAGTGCATGGATTAGGAGACAATAATGGGTTAGGGTTTGTAAGGTAACAGTTGGGGAAGGTAGAGAAAGTGCGAATTTGGTTAAGAGGATTGAGAAATTGGAGGATGATTTGAAGAGCTCTACTACCATTATTAGGATGTTGTCTAGACAGCTTAAGGAATTAAGGATTCCATTTCAGGTTACAAAGAAATCTTTGCCAAAAAGGAAACAACAATAAAACTTTCATTTTCTTCATGTGATTTTGATGATGATGAGCTCTATGTGCTACACATATTGATTGATTTTCTTTTAATTTTTCTGTAAAAATAGAGAAAGGTAAGGTTTTAATGGTGGAGTAGAGGAACCAGTGGAGCTGAGAGGTTACTAGTCTAGTGGGCGAGTCTGTGTTTACTGCTTGAGCTAAAAGAAGAAAAAGAAGAAGAAGAAAAAGAAAAATACCTGATTGTTTTATTATTCAACCAACAAGAAAAGCTTTTTTTTTTCACACGTGTAATGGACCCCTGGTCCATATTACAATATGGATAAGGGTCCATGGTATAATAATTAGTTTACAGCAGCTAATAGCGGATCACGAATATCTGATAAATATGAAGTGTTTGGTAAAATTTTGTTAGTTGTTGTTGTTTGTATATCAAATGGCCATTAAGGGTATTATTTATTTGTAAATATAATTTTGTATACTTCTCATAATATTTTTTAGTTATGCAAATTATTTAAAAAATATATGTAATAATAAAAAATAATTTATTGTCTTTACTTTATATATTATTAAAATAATTACTATTTAAAAATAAAATTTAAAATATAAATATTATTGTATAATTTTTTAAAAATAATTATAGGTATAAAGATAATAATTATTTAATTATTAATTATAATTTATAATATTTATTTAATAATGCACTATAAAAAATTAATTACATACGTTTAATTTTAATTTAAATGAAGTTATTTGTTATTAGTTATTTTTAAATAAGGGCAAAATAGTCTAAATAAAAATAAATACAAATCAGCTATCAACTGCTAATTTTGGAGTTTTACCAAACAACTAAATTGTAGTTGATTGAAAAAAAACTTCTATCAGCTAAATCAAACGCCCCCATAAACAATTAATGGCTCATTAAAAAATAAAAATATAATAAATAAAAAACCATATTTAAAAATTAAAATTAAAAATTAAAATATATTATACATTGCAAAATGAAAAAGCCATAGCAATTTAATAACAAAATCATATATTCAAAATAATTTATTATATTTCTGATTACTCTTTATAGACTAAAGATGTAAAATGAATATTTTCATACGATTTTAACTCTTTTACATTATTTATATACCAAAAACCTCTATATTTTAATTGTCCTAAAATTCACTTTTCAACTTTCATTTATATTATTTAAATATTTTTAATGGGGATGAAAATAAAAAATATTATGAAATGGAAAAAAATGAATTAGAGTTACCCCCACCCCCTCCCCTATATATATAGAGAGAGAGAGAGAGACTTATAATTTTTTGGAATAAAATTTTATATATTTATTTATATTTTTTACATATTAAACTTGGTTCATATATTTTTTATAATCTTATTTTGTAACCAATTAATCCTTTATTTTAAACCCTTCTTACTAGAATGATTTCATTAGAATTATTAATAAATAAAATAAATATAAATGCTTCATCACTTTTTTTTACTTCATTTATATACAAATAATTTATTTTTAATAAATTTCTATTAATTAAGTAATAAATAAATAAGTAAACATATAGTTACATAGTGGAGACTTGATTTTTTTTAAATTCAATTTTAAAAGTTGTAAATATTAAAAGAAAAAGTTTCCAGTTGTTCCGTTTTCAAAGAGAACTAGAGTTTTGCTCCTAGAGCGTCTAGAGTTCCCAATTAGGGTAGGCTCAGTATTTTTTTACTATTTCTAATCAATTTTATTGTCCTACCACCCCAATTTATTTTGAAATCCTCATCCATTTAGTAGTTTTTTTTTTAAAGAGTTTATGGTTCATTTTCATGTTTTATTGATTCTCCAAAAGTTATTTACAACGTCTTTTTTTTCAATTGAAACACTCTTTAAATACAAATTTGGTGTTTAATAATGTTTTTTTTTTCTGCGGCCTTTTAATGTAACCCTCCAGGGATCAATTGATGCAGTATCCAAAGTAGGAAGGAACACATGTGTAACATCACATCTTAAATATGATAAAACTAAATGAGAAAGAAACGAAAGGGATTGAAATCAATAATGATGGGGCAACACGTTTTTTGAAAGAACTAGTTTGTTTGGCAGGAACCTTATGGACAAGTAGATCTTTCAATTATTTTTTTTTTTGTTTTTTGTTTTGCCTTTTTTTAACCATTACTCAAAACACATTTCAGTGTCTTCAAACCTCCCATGATAACTCCAAAAATCTATAAAAATAAATTCAAACACCAAAATAATATTAAAACTAAAAGAAAATATAGATAAAAAATTATAATTACGCAAAGAGAAAAAACAATAAAGTAAATCAAAATAAAATAAATTTGGGTTGCCTCTCAAGAGTGTTAATTTAAGGTCATTAGCTTGATCTCTTGAATATGTAATGTCACGGGTGCAATTGAACATGAGGAAGTGTTTTTGGAATCATTTTCCTTTACTTGATTTTTGTAAGCTCCCTTATGCCTAGTAATAAAATGTGGACTCCACATGTCAAACTTATGGTTCTAGAATTACTTAAAGAATGTAAGGTTTTTCATACAAGTTCTCAGACAGTCCACACTTCTCATAGATTCCTCATATATGACTGTAATAGGCCATGAAACGTACGCAATGTTGCTTATACATGGCTCATCTTCGTCCCAAGTAGTTGGAAGGATTGTTAGAATTTTCTCATTTGACTCTTTTTAAATTGAGTTGAGTGACTTTGTACCCATCATCCTTGATATCTATAGATTGATTTTTAAACTTGGGGACTTCTTTGATTTACTTGGTGGTCATCTCTTCTTGCTCTTCTTCTATGTTGTAAGTTTTGACTACCACTTCAGGCAATTGCTTTCCACTTTTCAATGCTATTGCCTTTACATACTCCCTTGGGTTCTCATGTTGACACGGGAGTTTATTAAATTGTGAGAGATAGAAAATTAGCTTGTGAGGCAATTTGGTTCTCTAGCATCTTATTATGGGCTGCCAATTAATCTATAATCAAAGTGAGTTATCTAATTACTTCATCTTGTTGACGGATTGCTTTATCTTATTGTTGGATTGCAACATTTTGTTAGTTGGACTTCTTGGTTTGCACTTGAATGAAGTTTTCCAATAATGCTTCAAGGTTCAACTTAGGCTTTTATTGATATCTTCAAGGGGTTGATCAACACAACTGCTCCAAAATGGGTTGTAACGAGGTGATAGAGGTGAATATGAATGATATGGGCATTGTGCCCCATTATGGTTCTTTCCACACCGATTATAAAACTGAAAATAAGATGAAAAATAATTAAATAGCATATGTTCTATGTTATATATATAGGATCACATGCATTATATCTTAAAAATTGATAAGAAAATTCATCAATATCCATGACAAATTATTTATTAATATTGCAAATAAAAAACTCTAAAAAATAATAAATTAAAATGGTAGTGTAACAAAAATAAAAAATGTGTTAATATTAGAAACACCAATCCCCAACAATGAGACCAAAAACTTATTAGCACAACTCTGCAAATGTAAGAATCGTGACAAGTAATATAGTATTAAGTAGAGTATTATCTCACAAGGAAATGGTACCAAGTACTAACTATCAATCGATTTTCCTAGCAAGTAAAAATCAAATTAAATGCAATAATTAAACTAAAAAAATTAGAATAAACTAACAACTGAAATTAATGGTAATAAACTAGAGTTTGGATAAATTAATGGTAATAAACTAGAGTTTGGAATAATGGTAATAATTAAACTAAAAAATTAGAATAAATTAATGGTAATAAACTAGAGTTTGGACTTGTTTCACTGGTCAACATTTAAATTACAAGAATATTTCATTAACAACTCACTGATTGTAATCAAGAGTAAATTATTCTATATTACCTAAAGTCTCTTTTGAGATCATTCAACCACTCTAAGATTAATTACTAACTTATTTTCATAATTACTAATTATCCAAAAATCATTAAGTTCTTTAATAATTTAGTACTCCCCGTAGGATTCGCCCACCTTCGTGATCAAATTTCCCAAGTCTTATGAGTTAGAAGCTAGCAAATTAATCAACTTTCATTGATGATAATTCACTCATAAACATGCAATCAATCGGTTCCTTAATCATTTACAATATATTAAGAACAACTCATAAAATTGATAAGAAATAAAATCCCAATAAGTATTAATCAGCTATACAAATCCAAATCCTAAATAATTTAGCGATTCACAACAAGATGTCCAAATATTACAAAGAAATGAAGCATTATTTAATAGATAGATAAAAAAAAAAAAGAAGAAAAGAAAAAACTAGACAAAGCACTTTTCGATCTTTAATTCTCTTTTAGCTCTTTAATCCTACACTTAAACTTCTTAATGGCAGTGTCTCCACAATCTTTTCCTCTAGCCAAAATTCTCTATTTATAAAGAAAAATACCCAAAATTCATCCAATAACTAAACAACAAATTTTCACCTTCAAAACCTCCTCTATTTAGAAAAGTATATTCAAAAACCAGCTTCTAAAGGTGTAACTTTAATCTCAGATACTCTAGGAATGCTAAATTTCCTAAAAGACAATAAATTAGCTAAAAACTTTTAAAGGAAATAAAACTAAATAAATAGACTAAAATCCTAAATTAACACTAATAAAAAATAAAAATTAAATAAAACATAAAAATACTAATAAATCCTAAGATAATTAAATGGAAAAACCATGCAAAAATCGACATGGAGCAATGAGTTACTTGCAATGGATAGACCAGAAAGGGATGTTAGAGGGCGTTTCTTATGCTTTAAGGCAAAGATTAAAGAAAATGAGCCAGTATCCGATGGGTGACAATATTAGTCCAAAGTAATAGAGTTTAGATTACTCTTAAGTACAAAGCTTTACCCCTATTGTATTTTGTTGATCATTTGCATGATTACTATCAAATCACCCTTAGTTTTGACTTTAACAATAAATTGTTGATACTAACTTTGACATTTGAGTGTGTTTATAAGTTAGAATCAAATGCACAATCAATGGCTTGAATTGAAAAGAAAACAAAGCTATTTAGGAGTCACAAGACTCTTTATGGTCTTGGTCACAATCATAAGGAGCATCACAAGCCAAAGTAGAACCAAATTCAAGTCATTTGAAGGATCAAAACCCCTCACAGCCCTCCTCATGACCATGAGCAACCCAATCACGTTCATAAGTGAGTGAAATTCAAGAAGAAAATAGGCAGCACTACTTATGGTCATGAGCAGCAAAGCAGGATCGAGAGCATTATCAGTAGTGACTTGTCAGCTTTTATAATGACTATTTTAAACTTCCAACGGCTACATTTTTAAGATCATGATTATGGCACCTTCCCTCATGATCGTGAGCATTAAAATTACTACAAAAAGTGAAAGAAATATTAAATGAATATACAGAATTATTAAGATAAATTTTTAGGTCCCTAACAGCTAGTTTTGCACTGTCGACTATAAATACATGCTCAAAATATCATTTAAAGAGTTAGAGAGTTACTGGAGCATTTATTATGAAATTTATTAAAGCTAAACTTTATTTCTTTCACATTTCACTTTGCATATTCATTTCCTATAAACTTTTATTGAGTTTGTATATGTCCTTCTTATGAGAGTTAGGTGTGTGATTAATTGATAAGATTCTTTTTTTCTACTCATTCTTAAAGTTAACAAGTGGGTAATGAGGATTAATTAACTTAGAGTTAGTGTTAGGCACTTGTAAAAGAATTTTGATTTTAGAGGTTATATGTTAGCCTTGAGAACACTTATGGAAAAGGTTAAAATGTGAATCTTAAAAATTTGGAAATAGGTTTAAGAGTGAGTCAAGAAAACACTTGGTGAAAGGTTTATGTTGACCTTAAAAAACATATTGATTGTAAGGTTAGTGTTGACCCTTAAAAAATCTCATTGTAATAATCTTGGTAATATGATTAGGATGAGTTCAAAATCCTAACTTGGAAAGACATTAGGTAGGAGATATAGGATTGGTTGAAAATCTAAACTCCTATAAATAATTTGTATTCCTTAGTGGTTTTCTTGTTCTTAATTTATGCTCTTTGGGATCCTTGTCTAATCATCTTAAAATTTTCTCTTATTTTTAACCTTCACCTCGATCACTTAAAAGCTTTATTCATCTCCCTAAGCCATTTTTTATATTTTCATTGTGGTTGAATGGGACACACCTTCAAAAGTTGTAAGGGCTATAATGAGTCAACTGACATGAATTAAACTTATTGGAACTATAGACTCTGATTGAATCAAGGAGGGAGTAGTATAATATAAGCTTCAATAAGACACCAGGGTGGTAATGCAATATATTTCTAGCGGAATAAAGATTAGCTCTAGTAGGGAGTGGCACTTTGATGTTTAACCACACTCAAACTACTCACCTCTCACCAGATCTATGTGGCCATATTGAACATACACAACTCCTTGCCTTCCTTGAATATATAGCTCTAAACATCCATCAAACAAACAATAAAGAAATAATAATACCCAAATTTCTCTAAACTAGAAACTGACCAAAACAACCTTAACCTTACCCACCAATCCTAATTCTCACCTACCTTTGAAAAATAAAAAAGCGACCTTGATTTCATTATTTTGTACAAAATGAGCAGCCTCCAACTTCCACTAAGCCAAAATTGGCTTTAATTGAATTTAGAAAACCACCCACAACACCTAAAATAAACTTTAGACCATTAGTGATTTTCTTATAAAAATCTATAATAACATAAGAAACCATAACTAACAATACATTAATCCCTCTGAATAAACTTATTTTTCCTTAAAACCTAAACCCACTTGCAATCAAAATAAAAATTTGTCTCTTATCTCATCTTCTCCAAATCAAACCCATTGGGCCAAACTAAACCCAAACACTTACTATTCTTTTGAACCTCTTCACGTTCAGCTTCGACCAAAAAGAAAAAAAAAAGTTAAAGTTCAAGAATCTAAAAAAAGGAGAAGCAAATTAATAAAATAAATTAGCATGAGTTCCATGTCATGATGTGGCACGAAAATCAATCTAAGAGTTGCATATGGGAACTTTTTCACAAGTTGAATTCAAAGCATTAACTTCCTTAGCTTTATGGAGGTGAAGGATCAATTTGATAAAATTTTGACAAAGAGGAAAATATGGTATATTTCTAAAAGGTGACATGCCATAAGATACATAGTTAATTAGAGATAGGATCCCAACAATGGTACCCCTTATGTTTAATACCATAACCAAGAAAACAACATAAGTGAGCACGAGGCTCTAACTTTGACTATTCATGAGAATTTAATAAGATAAAAATGCACATCCAAAAGGTTTGAACATTGAATAGTCCGGAACTTTACCATATAACTGCTTAAAAGGAGTCAAATTATTAAGAACATGAGTTGGAACACAGTTAATAGTATAAAATATAGTTAAACCAACTTCTCCTTAAAATTTTTCAGGACATGAAGTAGAGATAAAAAGGGCACGACAGTATAAAGAATGTGACGATGTTTACGTTCAGCTGTTCCATTTTGTTGAGATGTATAAGGAAAAGAATGTTGAACAATAGTTCATTATTGAGAAAGAAATTGAAGACAAGAAGAATTCTTATACTCCATGACAAATCAGTATAAAGTAATTTTATGGTATGAGAGAATTATTTTTTGATCATATTGGCAAATTTAATATATATTTCAGGAAGTTCAGACCTTTGTTTCAAAAAATATTTCCAAGTAAGTCGAGAATAATCATCTATAAATAAAAGAAAATATCAATAGCCATCAATATATTAAATCGGAAAAGGATCGTAAATATTAGAGTGAACAAGCCTAAAAGGAACGTTTGAAATAAAATTATGATTATTGAAAGATAAAGCTAGTTGTTTTGCAAGTTGATAGTTTAAGCAATCAAAAGACTAAAATTTTATAGATCCTAACAAACCATGAGATACTAAAGGATGAAGTTTACTAATTGAAACATGACCTAAATGAAGATGCCATTGGTATAAAGGAGAGACAATTGTTGTCATAGCAGACACAAGTTTATGGGCAAGACAAAGAGACATAAGCTTAAATAATCTTCCCACCTTGCGACCTCTCCCAAGAGTCTAACCCATCTGTAGATCTAGTACCTAATAACAAGAAGGAAAGAAAATTATGTCACGACTTAAGTCATACAATTATACAATCAAGATAAGATTTAAAGCTAAATTAGGAAGAAAGTATGTATTAGGCATATCAAGATTAGAAGTAGTTGTATGGCCAATATGAGTGATGGACATCTTTGTGTCGTTTGTAGTATGGATAGGTAGAAGAGAGAAGATTGATGTTTTAGTTAATAAATTAGAGAGATTTGGGGTCATATGATTGCAACAGGCAGAGTTGAAAAGATAAAGAGATTTAATTGGGGTGATAGATAAGGTAGTAGGGGAAGGAGAACTGGAGGAGAGAACCTATTTTAGAATAGTTTCAAATTCACTTACAATAATGGCAGTAGATCCATCAGAGGTAGCAAAAATAGTTCAAAAGATCTAGATTGATAAGAACTCTTAGATTTAGATGATTCACCCTTTAGTTTTAGTGGGCGGGTAGGACAATTTTCAATAATATGTCTATGTTGATGATAATATATGCATTCAATAGTGGGACATTTGAAAAATTATGACCGATTTGGCAATAATTCTTATATAAATTTTGGTTCTGATTTTTGGTAATATGTCTTGAACTGTGTAGTTGCAAGAGCATCATCAATTTGTGAAGACCTATCAAAGCCAAGACGTGTAGTAGTGTCTAAAGTAGGAAGAGGTGATGATGCAATAATGAAGTCTTTACTGCTTCATATTCTGAGCAAAAAGCCATGAGAACTTGAATGAGATGGAGATGATCTTCAATAATTTTAACTTGAGCTAACTAATTCCAAATATGTTGTACTTGGGCGAGAAAATCAGTCACTGATTGCCCTAGTTCTAGTTTGAGATTATGTAGAGTGGTCCACAATTGGTGATAATGAGCAATTCTAATAGCTTTGAATCGATTAGCTAAAAAATCACATACTACCTTAGCAGCATCAAAATCAACAAAATATGAATGGAGGGAATATAAGTGTTATGAAACCAAGTGATAATTTAATGATTTGTCCTATCCTAATCTTCAAATCGTTTAGCAAACATAGCACCAGGTTCATCTTTTTTTTGGCACTGATTTAACAATTTCTCCAATAACTACATGCTAGAATTTACACCCAATTAAGACATTTTTCATAATTTGGACCCAAAGATTAAAGTTTGATCCGGTCAAAATAGTGGTAATTTATTTGGAAACATCAATTTTCTCAATGACATAATTTTTAGAAATAGATCCAGAAGCGAGTTTGACAAGAACAAGAAAAGTAGAAACAGATGAAGTAAAGGTATTGCTTTTGGACCCAAAAACAAAAGAACTTGGGCGAAACCAATCTTTGATACTATATTATGAACATATAATATATTATTGAATTGTGTGCAGTGTATATTATGAAAAGGTCTATTTATAGTGTACAAAAATAGAGGTAAAAGACGAAAGAAATTTTACAATAAGAAGTAACCTCTACAATAATGAAAAAAAAATCTATATAATAGGAAGAAATTAAGGAATAATGAAAAGTGAAGATTAAAATAAGAACATTATCACAATTCCCATAATTATGTTAATACACGAATTGGGCATCAAGGTAAAATAAGAAAGTTTTAGGTGCTAATAATGGTGTCTAGTGAAAGCTTGAGGAGAGTAAAAAATTAGATAGTTTAAGCTTTGATTAAATGTAACGAAAAATAAGATTATGCAAAGTTACTAAGTTTAATTGAGCTAAAAATATCTTAATTTGTTTATTTATTTTCTTTTTTAATACTCAAAAGTTTTTAAAAATATATATACATATACACCTGGTATTAGAGGTAATTATTTTGAGGTTTTGTGTGTTTTTTTATTAATTTTTATCAGAACACAAATTGTTGCTAAAAATAATACAATTTATCAACAAATTATGATATTTTTATCAAATTTTAAAATTGAGAAATTTGTAAAAACATTCTGTTCTTTTATACTATTAAGCCAAAAAAAAACCAAAAAACAAACACAACAGGAAGAAGGATGAGGGAAGATACATTTATAGACTTCTTCTAACCAAGTAAAACCATACGTTTTTCCATATACATTTTTTCTTTCTTTCTTTCTTTAATTTGACCAACATTTGGAACAATGATCATATCTTTAATAGAAACAAACCCAATAATATAGAAAAAAAAAGGTCAATAAGAGTGCACTTGAAACTCACATACAAGAACAGAAAAAAAAATAATAATTATACGTTTCTTGGAATTGTATAAAATTGGAATTAAACAATGAAATATAGTTAATACATTGCAAGGAATGCTGCTTTTAAATCGCAGTACAATGTTGACTTATTTGGCAAACAGCAGTCTCCTTGCCATATTCAAATATACATGCATAGTTACATTGCACTTGAGAAGTTGTTTTCTTCACAGTCCATTGTTTTGTTCTCTTAAGATGTAAGCCATTTTTGTCCAAAGAAATAAAGAAACCAAGGAACATGCTTTTATAAGTTTAGCAGATGAAAGCTGTCTTTTGGTCCTCCAATCAGTGACACAACTGTGCCTGCAATGTGCCTTGGACCGAGACCTGCCTCTTCAATTTGGTCTGTTTGAGATCCATGGTCAATATACCTATCAGGAAGCATCATTGGTCTCCACTGTAACATAAACATGTTCAATTTAATCACATTAGTAACTTATAGTTCAAATTTAATACAATTCCATTAGTTGATGGCTGTGAATGTTAATAGTAATGAGAAATTTACCTTAAGATTTCCATCTAGCAATCCGTTCAAGCACAAGAAATGAGCAACATGAGAACCAAATCCTCCGATGGATCCTTCTTCCACAGTGATGAGTATCTCATGCTCTTTAGCTAGCTGCCTGATCAATTGCCCATCAAGAGGCTTGCAGAATCTTGCATCAGCAACTGTTGCTGAGATGTTAAATTTCTTGAGAAGATCAGCTGCTGCTAAGCAACTCTGTACTATTGTTCCATAACCAAGAATTGCAACTCTGCTTCCTTCTCTTAGTATTCTTCCCTTACCAATCTGTAACATCCAAATTTATTAGTAAGCAAATCATGTAGGCAGAGGCATGGTGATGAGAAAATATCTGTCTTGTTTCTTAAATTGTTATTTTGTTTTCAATCAAGTACCTCTAGAGGTGTGCCTTTGTTGTTTTGTGGGAGCACAGTACCAATGCCATTTCCTCTTGGGTACCTAAAGCAGCTAGGTCTATCATCAATGGCTGCAGCTGTGGCCACCATGTGCATAAGTTCAGTCTCATCTGAAGGAGCCATCACAACCATGTTAGGTAAACAAGCCATGTAAGTAACATCAAAGGCTCCACAGTGAGTAGGACCATCTGCACCAACAAGACCAGCTCTGTCTATTGCGAATCTTACTGGCAACTTTTGTAGGTCTACATCATGAACCACCTGTGTTGATCACCATCAATAACAACGGTCAGAATTTTCATTAATGATCGGAAAATTATCTGACGGTAAATCTAAAAGGTGGGTAGTTTTTAGTTTCACCTGATCATAACCTCTTTGTAGAAAGGACGAGTAAATAGCACAAAAAGGCTTAAGGCCCTCAGTAGCCAAACCAGCAGCAAAGGTAACAGCGTGTTGTTCTGCAATCCCAACATCGAAACACTTATCTGGGAATTGCTTCTGGAACAAATTCAGTCCTGTACCTCCTCCCATTGCTGCATGGATTGCTACAACTTTATCATCTTCTTCTGCTTCAGCAATCAAAGACTCAGCAAAGTATTGAGTGTAGGATTTGGTGTTTGATTTTGACTTCAATTGCTTCCCGGAAGTAGGGTCAAATTTGACAACACCTATAAGAAAAAAAAAAAACCCATCAATCTTGACTGCAAATTAAGTCCACATAAAAAAAGAATTATGTGAAGAAAATTTCAATCTGGAAAAAAAAAATCCAGGTGTGTACCATGCATCTTATCAGCTGCTACTTCGGCTGGGGAATAGCCTTTGCCTTTCTCAGTGATAACATGGATAAGAACAGGTCCTGGAGCTGGCAATGACTTCACTTTCTTTAATATTGTTACAAGGTCTTCCACACTGTGACCATCTACTGGACCAATATAGTATAGTCCAAGCTCTTCAAATAATGAAGCACCAGAACCAGCTGCCATTCCTCTTACATAGGTATCAACTTTAGCAGCAATTTCATGTGTTTGTCCTCCAATTTGCTTTGTTATGCCCTGTTTGATGTATCAAAAATTATTATTTTGTAATACAGACAGTCCTTTGATTTGTATAATCTTCAACTGTTTTATATATGTATTTGGTTAATAGGGAGATCATATGACCTAAACATGATGAACTATATAACAGGGGCAGCCTCTCTTTTAAATTGACAATAATTGGATTCTAGCCTTATACCTCAGGATACTCTTATAAGTAATCACTTGACTACTCTTTTGCTCGCTACGTGCAATATTTTTTATTGGTCGAGCATAAAACACCCATAAGATATATTACTCATTCAAACCATTAGATGTAATATTCTAAAGGTGTATGTAAGAATTTACCATTAATTAATTAAATTCACTTTCAATTGTAAGAAAGCTACCTTTTGGCTAGAAACATGGAGGAATTTAAGACTAACCTTTGCAGCTTCACGGAGTTGACGAATCTTTCGACTTGATTGTAATTTTGTTAAGGCTTTGCTTAAAGCACCAACTGGAGGAGCAGGGCCATCCACAGTAGCAGTAGGCAAAGAAACTTGCTTATTGTCATTCAAGATAATAATAAGGTTAGAATCAAGGTATCCTGCGTTGTTCATAGCCTCATATGCTTGTCCTGCGGTCATGGCGCCATCTCCTATAACAGCAATTACATGGTTGTTCTTCCCCACCAAATCTCTGCCAACAGCCATACCTAGGCCAGCTGAAATGCTGGTGGAACTATGTCCAGCTCCAAAGGCATCATGTTCACTCTCATCCCTCTTTGGAAAACCTGCTAGCCCAAAAGTTTGTCTAATTGAATTCATTCTTGATCTCCTTCCTGTTAAAATCTTGTGTGGGTATGCCTGTAGATTTCCATATAGTATAATCAAGATTAGCTCAGTGTTTTGTTTTTTAATCTGACTTTGATATGACACCATTTGAGTGAAATGAATAAATATCTTACCTGATGGCCAACATCCCAAATGATTTTATCATCAGGAGTGTTGAATACATGGTGAAGTGCCACCGATAGCTCTGCAACACCTAAACTTGAACTCAAGTGTCCTCCTGTCTTTGACACTACATAAACTATCTCTTCTCGCAATTCATCGGCCAGTGTCTCAAGGTCCTACAATTTAGATACAAGTTTATGAGAACAAAGATACATAAATCAAGTTGACAATCTGTTTTCAGGTAGTCTCTTAATCACCTGAATGGAAAGGTTGTTCATATGAATTGGGTAGTTGATGGTATCAAGAACTGGTGTAACTGGCTTAGTTCCTGAATAGTTTAGTGATCTTTTCTCTTTTAATTGCTGCTCTCTCATAACCATAGCATTCACATCATCATTTGCACTGTTGTCCAATGCAGCTACGACTCCATTGAACTAAAAACACCAAACCAAAAAAGAAAAAAAACACCTTTGATCATTACCTCATTTTAGAATTCAAAAAACACTGTAATATGAATGTATATACTTTAGCTGATAATATATATCCTTTTATATTTTTCGTGCACGATCAAGGAAAACTATATTCACCTTTCGCTTGCCAGCAGCGACACGGGTAGTGGGTTTACGAGTGATCAAAGAATGGTTATCCTGAGAGTTGATTGTAGAGAGGAAAGTTGATCTCAGAACTGAAGAAGCAGCCATGTTCAGGAATTGACTAAAAGAATCGAGAAACAAATAGAAAAATGCACTGTTAAAGAGATTATTGAACCAAGTGATGATCAAGAACAGAAGCTGGTAAATGTGAAGAAGGGATAACCAGAAGGCGATTGGCAGCTTGAGAAGAGATGAGAGAGCCCCGAAGGTGTTTATATAGCCGATGCTAAGGACTTGTTTGTGAATAGTCAGTCAATAAGAAACAACTGTTCTATATTACATAAAAATATTTTGCATATGATGTTTTTATTTTATAATTTAGGCTCCTGAGTCTGAAAACACTTCTACCTACATACGGTTATACTTGTCACGGAAAAAAAAATATTTTCTTTCATTTTCTGGCATTGTCCATCATGATGGGTCCAAGCTCCAACGTGTTATAGCAGAACATGACTTAAAGACTTCCAATGGGTAGGTGTTGTTTTTATAGTTTTTTTTTTTTTTAAAAAAAATTAAGAGCCTACAAACCGTACTTTCTTTTTCTTCTTGTTCTATAATACATGTTTTTGTTTTATTTTTTTAATTTTGGAACAGTTCTATCTATGAAACTTCCTGAAGTTTGGGATGTCTAACAGTCTTATTTCTACGTTGACAAAAAGTAAATTACTATTTTTCTTATGTGTTCTGTATTTTAGTCTAATATATTATTTTATTCCTGATATTTTAAAAAATATTAATTCATCCCTGATATTTGTAAATTCGTGTACTATTTCATCTCTGACAAAGGACTAATGAGTGTTAACTGTTACAAATATCAGAAATGAATAAATATTTTTTTAAATATCAGAAATAAAATAGTAAATGAGTCTAAAATACAGAAAACATATAGCAATTTACCCTTATAAAAATATACACTTGTCTTTATTCAGACATGTGAGAAGTACATACAAGTGTTCTAATTCTTTTGTATATCTCCCATAAGCATCTTTTTTTTTCAAAGAAAGTGATGTGTCATTTGATGTTAATTATCAAAATATTTAGCGAACTTAACTCTAACACACCAAATACAATAAATGACAAAATTTGAGAGACTAGTATATGCTATTTTGATGAGAGCCATTTTAATCATTTCATTCCTTGCTAAGAAATTATCAATTGATCATATGGGTTTGAGTAATCAAGCAATGACTTTTTTTTTAACCACCGCTATTTAGAATTCATTAGA
>CATIWM010588608.1:0-32525 GCA_949671775.1 Mallotus repandus | reverse complement strand
ACATTGAACAAGTGAGAGAACTTGAGAATTTCAGAATGTAGTGACTACATTTAAATATAAGTAGAGTATTGAGAAGCTTCTAATTGGGTGTACAGTTGGCCGAATTGGGAGATCAAACAAATGAGGGATTCCAAACTGCTAGACAACCTGCAAATATATTATCAATGTGCATTAGCAAACTCATTTCCCATAAACAGGGAATTGATAATGCCACAATGAAATCTCACATATTTTTCATGAACAATTAGAGGATGAAGTGCATGCCTGAGAACCAGCTGAACCTCTACCAAATGGATAATAATGTTTACAATTAGCATCAAAATGACACATGTTCTCAACAACAATAATGCAAGGCGCCTGTATAGTTGAATGGACACAAAAAATATGTGATAATAAAAAAATCATTTTGAAAAGGAGTTTTGCAATGACTGTAAAGAAAAAAAATGATCATCTTAAGCTCGAAAAACATCCGAACTCCTTTGGCAACATCAGTGAATGCAAGCTTTTGAGGGGTGGTCACAATAACAACAGTAGTTAATGGGACTACCTAAAATTTCATCTTACTCAACTAAAAAAAGTAACGAATTAAAGTGATGAAAGTTAACAAAAATATTCCAACAGTAGCGCAACGGCCGACAACAACAACATGAATGCTCTGTGATGGCAGTAGTGGTGTCAGCTAGAATGGCAGTAGCAGAGGCGTCTGATTGCTGCAGCGGAGGAAACTTCATTAGATTTGATAAAAACAAAAACTTATGAGAAAAAGAAGAGGAAAAAAAGGAAAGAAATGGAGGAAGAAGACTGAGGGTGAGAAATGGACAGCAAGAGAAGATGAAGGAGGGGTGAGAAAAGGGGGGAAATATTAGAAAATGCCAAGGAAAAGGGGAGAGAAAAATTAGAAAGGGGGAACATTTTTAGGGTTAACATTTTTAGAGTTAAGGTTGAAGTTATGGAAATAGTTAGAATAGATTAAATAGACAACACAAGATATTAAAAGTGTCGTTAAATTGATTTATTTTGGGACACTTATAAATTGATGTCTTTAATTTTTTTTTTAAAAAAATGATGACACTTTTTATTAGTGTTATAAAATAAGTGTTCCAATATATTAAATATGCGACATAAATATTAAAAGTATTGTTAAATTATTTTATTTTGGGACACTTGTAAATTGATGTCTCTAATTTTTTTTTTTCAAAAAATGATGACATTTTTTATTAGTATTGATAAATAAGTGTTCTAATAAATTAAATACACGATGCAAATATTAAAAGTATCGTTAAATTATGTAATTTTGGGACACTTTTTAAATTAATGTCTCTAATTTTTTTTTTAAAAAATTCATGATACTTTTTATTAGTGTTGGTAAATAAGTGTCCTAATAAATGAAATATACGACACAAATATTACAAGTGTCATTAAATTATTTTATTTCGGGACACTTTCATATAGATGTCTCTAATTTTTTTTTATTTATAAATATAATGACACTTTTTATTAGTGTCGGGAAAAAAAAAGTTCTAATAGACCCCTTTTGTTATAGTGAAAAAGTTCACAAATTTGCAATTTTATAATGTAACTAAAAAACTAATAACATTTATTTTTTTGGTAATTAACTCTTTTTTTTTCCACAGATTTGCAGCTTTTAGTTATATTATAAAATTGCAAATTTGTGAATTAACTCTTTTTTTGGGTAATTAACTCTTTCTTCAATTGACCTGAATTAATGTACTTTTGGTTTATCTTTTACGTTAATTTTGATTATGTTTGATTTATACTTTATGATTAATTTTTACTCATCATTTTTAAATTTTTCGCCAAGTTCAACTACTTGTCTGAATTTCAATTTTATCACCTAAAATTTCTCAATTTTTAATCTTTATTAGTCGTAAATTTATGTGATATATATATATATATATATATTTAGAGCCTTGATGAAAAAAAATTAATTTTAAGAATTTTAGTGAAATAAAAAGTAAAAATTTTTAAAAATTAAATAATAAATTAAAATTTTATAAGTACAAGTGAAATTCAGTGAAAAATTTAGGCACACCTGAGAGTTGAGAGTTCCTGTTTAAGTCAGCGGCCAGGCCATGACCAGTCCAATAAATGCATGCAATTTACAAGAAGACGAAATGGTTAATTAGCGCCCACCGTCAGCGATGGTGATGTGTTGTGCTGGAGGTATAAGCTGAAGTTAGAGGCCTGCATCATGCACGTGTAGCTATCAGCATATCTAACCAAAATAAAAGCCGTTCAAACAAACAAAACAAGTGTCTACCTCTCAGCAAAAACCATAGCCAGCCACCCGCCACAACACACACGCAACATATATATATATATATTGTCCGCCAACCCCACCTGTTGTCGTCTCCTACCTGAAGGAAATTTCCTCATTTGCCTTCTTCTCTCTCTTTTCTAAGTGGGTTTTGTTTTATTTTTAGTAACAGTAACACACAAATACACACTCACTGTTTCTTCAGTATTTCTTGTAGGTTGATAGGTTCTCTTTTTTCTTTGTTTCTTGTTATGTTTGTGGTTATATAATCCAAGAATTCACGATGTTGGGTTCTTCTTCTTCTAAGGTGGGATATAATAATAGTTATGATTATTCTTTCAAGATTTTATTGACTGGAGATTCTAGTGTTGGCAAGAGTAGTATTCTTTTAAGTTTCATCTCCAATTCTTTTCAAGAGCTCTCCTCTACTATTGGTAAATTCTCCTTTTTACTCTTTCTTTAATTCATTAGTACTTTCTTTGAAATTTGTTCTTTTTCTTCTTCATTTGCAAATTTGTGCTGGGGACATTTTTTTAAGCAAATCAAATACTTGCACGCGAGTTTATTTGGATTTTTTTGTGAGTAGAATTGGATTAGGAATAATCTGCATGCTCTAATTCTGTGGGGACTTTGATGTTCCTAGTGTAGGACATTTGTTTATTTTTGGTCATTGATGATATCAATGCCCGGTCCAAGTCCAATCCTTCACATGGTGGGAGAGGGAAACTTGAACTTATAAGCACATAAGGCCCGTCCCCTCGTCTCTTAACCGATGTGGATGTGGGATATTGGATGTACCATCAGTTATGTTTTAATTTTGTACATTAATTTGCAATCCAATCAGCACTTGTGTTTGTATAGAGACATAATTGATTAACTTTGCGTGGGAGGAAGAGGAAGTGTGACAAGGAATGATTGTGTATTTATGGCTTTTTTTTTGGGATAGTAGAATAGGCCCTTGGGGCATTTAGAAAACATTTGATATATGGACAAAAAAAAAAAAAAAAAGGAAGAAAGTGGATTTTGTTTGAAAATATAAGCTCTTTCTTTCTATATGAAAATCCTTTTTTTTTTTTAAACTAAGCTATGAGATCATTGAGCAAATAGATTCAATATCTTTTCATTAAATATTACTTTGTGTTGCATCTGTTGGAATATGTTTTTCATTGGAAATGATGATGAAAACAAGGTGAAAAGCCATGTACAATTCTTGCCATTTTAATTCCAAAAAACGGCTATTATTCTTGGTTGGCGTTCAATTCTACCCATAGATATCTCAATGGCAAAAGGACAAATTGACTTGAGCCTTGCAAAGTTGTAAAATTTCTCTTTTAGTTGTCTGCTTTGCTTTTTGTTCAAGTGAAAAAGCTGAGGAACCGCATAAACAAAATTTTTCAAAGCTGTAGCTTGTTCTGTCTGTTGAATTAGGTTTGTGATTCTCAAAGAACGTGTGGTTTTATCTTGTAGAAAACTTTGGTCAGGTCCATTGTTTATTAGAACTATGGTAAAATGTGCTAACACAACAAAGCAAGTGATGCATTGCTTGATTAGTGCTTTCCTTAACCTCATGTTAGAATTCTACAGAACTTGGGGCTTGGAAATGCATTGTTGCTTGGCTAGAACCATTGTGCTTAATGGAAAATCAGATGCATTTTAAGCAATTATATACGATTAAAGTTATTGATAGCATTCAATATCATTTCATTCAGTTTAATGAGCTTGATCAATGCAGTCATATATCAACCATATGTTGAGCTTCAGTGTAATGATGTGCAGGAGTGGATTTCAAGATCAAGATGGTCAATATTGGTGGGAAAAGATTGAAGCTCACAATTTGGGACACAGGTAACTGAAGGACACCTCTTTTGTCTTCATGCCTCTCTCACAACAAATTTACTTTCAAAGATTTCTTATGCATTTTTTTTCCTTATGCACTGTATCGAGCATCTTTCATACTTCTTTCTGGTCCTACTTGAACTAGGGAATATGATCCCTTTTCAGCTTGTTGTTTCTGTTCAGTTTGTTTATCAATATAGGGCAAGCGAGTTGATTGTAATATTTGGAGTTTTATAGGTTTATAACTAGCAAGCATTTTTAAGTTACCTGATTGTGAGGGTTTAGAAGGCCTAGACTGCATGTTTGTCTGCTTTTATTCTGTTTTGTTTCCATGTTAATGATTTTACAAGATATAAAGATTGTAGTGTTAAGCGTGAAGTGATTTGTGTAGAATATCATAACAATAAATAAGATGAGTAAATTCTAGTACTGTAGTGCATTTCTTTTCTTTGAAGCCATTATGTGGTAATTGATATCTGTTGTATTATAGCTGGGCAGGAAAGGTTCGGAACATTGATAAGCTCTTATTACAGAGGAGCACATGGAATTATCCTTGGTATGCTGTTGAAACTATGAAATTTTATGTTTGTGGGTAAGATTGTAATATTTTGTTGAACATGAGTTTTCTTATGGTGCTGGAGCTTTAAATACCCAGTTGGTGGAGCAACATAAAGCTAGCTATTTCATGCAGTTTATAAGTGCAGATAGAGTTCGCATAAGTCAATCTAATAGTGATTTTGATTTGGAATATTTGATCTAAAATACCAAACTTTTTTCCTCTGGAACAAAATCTTTAGCAATTAGTCTGTTTGAAAGGAAAATACAATAATTTCATTTTTTGTTGAATGAAGTATGGGTTCAGCGAATTCTATCCGGTTTCTGTCATGAGCTCTCATTTAATGGCTCAAATGTTGTTTAGAGAAGTTATTAGACTTGAACAATCTAATAGTTTCAAAATGGACCTTTACTTTAGATGAGTAGCTGATGTTGTCTATTTTTCTCTCAATTAAACTAAAATGACCTCAATGGAATGTCAAATCCAAATTCTAAGCGTACACAAAGGAATTCCATGGCTTGTTTTCAATGGAATGTCAAATCCAAATTCTAAGTGCACATAAAGGAATTTCATAGCCTGTTACAAGTTTTCTAATGACTAAACATGTTCCTTGAGGCTTAAGTAAAGTACTAATAGACTTGTTTTGTTGTCTAATCAATTAGCTTTTCTTTTCTTCTTTTTCGTCAATTTTTTTCAGACTGTGTAATGGCTATATTGGTATGTGGGATCTCTGGAGTTATATTGTTTTTCCCAGAATTATGCATGATATAGTTAACCTTGATCAGTATATGCTCTTCTTTCATTTCAGTTTATGATGTGACTCGCCGAGAAACCTTCACAAATTTGTCAGATATATGGGCAAAGGAAGTGGAGCTCTACTCCACTAATCAAGAATGTATCAAAGTTCTAGTTGGAAATAAAGTTGATAGGGTAAGTTGGTTATCGCTAAATTTATTTTCCAACTTGCTACCAATCATATATATGCGCATAAAATAAAGAACCCATAATATATTTCAAAATGAAATCTCATATTTGTATTATGTAGAAAGAGATCCTCGGTTTGTGTCTGTTATCATCTCTTTAATATTTATTCATTTTGTGAAGGTGTTTTGGCATGTTTGATGACAATTTTTTTTCAGGATAGTGAAAGAGCTGTAAGTAAAGAAGAGGGAATGGCTCTTGCGAAGGAACACAAATGTTCATTTCTCGAATGTAGTGCTAAAACCAGAGAAAACGTGGTGCAGTGTTTTAAAGAGCTCCTATTAAAGGTATGACCTCAACGAAGAATTGGTTTTCTTCTAGTCTCTTTATGCTGCAATAAGTTATTGTAAGTTACCAGACATTGATGATGCTGCAATTATTTACTGTCCTATGGAAAGGGCAATGAAACTAGCAATGAGTTTCACAATAGGTGGCTTATGAAAAAAAAGGGACTTACTAATTAAAGATCACTAGGATTATTTGGAGATCTATTTGGAGACTCTAATTTTTCAGAAGTGGCTGTGTTTGAAAAAAGAATAATAATAAACCGTTTCTGAAAACTTTGTTTTTGATCTAATTTGCATCCTTTAGGCCTTATTCTTGGTAAATAGAAGGCATTTAAGTAGAAATTATGCCTCTCTCTCTCTCTCTCTCTCTAATAGAATAACCTAAACCTTGGAACTTGGTCCTTTTCAGGAGGAATTTTGTCCATTCCTGGACACTCTTCCCTGAGCCTTGTGTTATGGCTTACAGTTCCAGAATTTGTATCTTTTCTTTTTTGCTGTTATATCCTGTCTTGGTAAATTTGGGATAACAGACTTCTGTTCTTTGCTTCAAAGCTCCTGATCAAGTGGGCATTCTGTTTTGTCTCGCTGCTCGATATTGTACTATTATTCATGAGTCACTTTGCAATTTGCATTAACATGAGTTAAATAGAACTTAGATTAGATCTGCCATTGCTAGTACAATGTAAGACAACCTAATGTTTTCATCATATGTTGGAAATATGATTAGTACATTATAGTTCTTTCTTATGAGCTGAATATAATTTACTTCTTATGCGATGGTACTTTATAGTTATCTTGTCTTATTTCCTCTGACTGACTTGACCAACTTTTTCTGTTAACATTCAGTTGTAAGCTGTTACAATATATTCACTCGACAGCCTATAACTGCCTCAAGGCCGCATCTAATAGTCAGCAAGCTTGGATTAGCAATAATGTTTGACTTTAAGAATTACACCTGTTGTTGTTTTGTGAACCATATGCAGCATGCCATTATAGCACATGTTCATCATTAATTTTGTCATTTCACCATGTAATTTTGCATGTTTCACAAAAGAAAATTCTTTAGGAAACTTTTTCCTTGCAATTTCATGGTTGAGTACCCACCTACAAGCAACGTGGCACGCTATGTTCTCACCTTCAAACCTGGTACCTTTTTTGCTCTTCTACTGACTATCCTTGTTACTTGAACAGATACTGGAGGTACCTAGTTTATTGGAAAATGGATCTGTAGTAGTGAAGCAACAGTTTTTAAAACAGAAACAAGTAGACCAGCCACATCAGAATGGTAGGTGCTGCTCCTGATCAGAATGGCACAACACTAAGGTACGACACAAAATGAATAGAAGATCCCTGACAGTGCTGACAATTATCGGATGGGCAACCTCTTGTAAACTGTTCACACTCCAACATTACAGATGATAATGCTCTTCTGGGAGGTTGGTTTGTAACATGTTTCATTCATGCCAGTCCTCCATTTTGGTATTGAAGTGTTGTTGGATCTACTCTCAATAGCCTTCTTCGGAGTTGAATAGCTTGCTTTTATCCCAGCCTCAGTGGCATGTAAAGATAGTGTGGTTTAAAATAGAATGGCCTATACTTTGGTACAAACAAATGTATAGTATAGTATAGTGGAGCAATAGTGGATGTGTAAACTTTGCTAAATTCAGGAAACAAAGTCTCTTTTATTTATTTTTATTTAACAGTACCAATTATATGCTATCTGTGTTAAATTCTTGCCTGCTTTGATTGAGCAGATTTTCTGATTTGAAACAAGTACCACTTAGGAATTGGCTGAAGCTATAGCCTTCGATTATGTAAATTCAGGTCAAGCAAATGATGACTGCTTAAAAACAGATAAATCTTGGGTAGATGAACATATTTGATATTCCACTTTGCAGTCTCTGTTGATTATAATTTATTGTCTTCTCGGTCTGAATCCATTATTTTCTTCATCCACTTTCTGAACTATTTCAGATCAAACTTGTCAGTTGTCATTATAAGTAAAAGGAAGAATATGGGTTTATAGTAACTATCTTGATTGACCAATTTGTGCGTGTATGAAGCAGTCCTCCAATGCTGCCACTCTCAGAATTCTTAAATGTCACATATTGACAGAAAACAGCTTGTGCATAGCTAGTTGAAGAAAACAAGGCTATTGCAGGAACTGGTAAACCTGCCGGCCTAATTCCTGCATCTAAAATTATTACAAATATTTATAGTGAAAAGGTAGATACCAATGTTCCATTTTGGATCTTGCGATCAAATTTTGTTGGATCAATGCATCTTTTTTATCCATACTGACTAGAAACAACAACTCTTATGTTTGCTATGTATAAAGGTAAAGCTGAAACTGTATCATCTGTTGAAAAGAGATTACTTTCATTCCCTTTTGTCCCTTGCAATGGCCTGTGTTGGCTGCAGGAGGAGGTTAATAGTGCTGGTGGCGGTGCTTGTAGCATTTGTCTCAGGAACTAATGCCATTGATATCTTTCTTGAGTGGAATGTTACACTCGACAGTAATATCAAACCTGTTTCAGTAGATCAACCTGTATGAAATCTTGTTGCTTCCATAATATTGCTTTCGTTTTTTACTTTGGTGTCTTTTATTAAATAACAGAAAAAAAAAAATGACAGAAATGGGTTTTTGTGTGACAGGTGATCACCATCAATGGAATGTTCCCTGGACCTCTCATCAATGCCACCACCAATGACATAATTCATGTCAATGTTTACAACAATCTGGATGAGCCATTGCTTTTCACCTGGTAAACAAGGACATTAAGTTTTGCTTGAAGAATGATACTGTTTTCTTAATGTTATGTGCTGCTGACATTCTATGCCCTTATTTTCCTGCTATCTCCTTGTTACCAAGTGAAAATAGGAAAGTTTATGCAACAAAATACACCCTTTAACATAAATAACATGATGTTGTTGTAGGAATGGGATAGAACAAAGGCTAAATTCATGGCAAGATGGAGTGTCAGGAACAAATTGCCCAATTCAACCTGGTACGAACTGGACTTACGTCTTCCAGACCAAAGATCAGATTGGAAGTTTTTTCTATTTTCCTTCCATAAACTTTCAGAAAGCTGCTGGAGGATACGGTCCTATTCGGGTTAATAATCGCAATGTTATTGCTATCCCATTCCCTAAACCAGAAGCTGAGTTTGATCTTCTCATTGGTGATTGGTACTATGATAATTACAAGGTAACTGGTTCAAGTCGCCTACTTGTTCATCACTATTATTATTTTTCCCTTAAATTTTTCCATATGAACACATTTTTCCAAGGGTTGAAATGTGACAGAGCATTAAGAGAATGATGAAGACACCGACTGAGGCATATTTAAATGTTCCTGATACCATTCTGATGAATGGCGAAGGTCCTTACGGCTATCAGCTATCTAAGGCCAATGAGATATTCACTGTCGCAAAAGGTAGTACATCTGATTTCATAAAGAGCCAAACAAAAAAAAAAAAAAAAAAAAAAAAAGAATAATGTAAGGTCAGAGAAATGTGCACTAACAATTCTGTTTCTATGCAATGCAGGAAAGACTTACAGGTTCAGGATATCAAATGTTGGAAATGCACTTAGTTTCAACTTCAGGATTCAAAATCATAAAATGGTTTTAGTTGAAACAGAAGGGTCTTACACCAATCAGATAATATTGGATTCTCTTGATGTGCATATTGGTCAATCTTATTCGGTTCTCGTCACAATGAATCAAACTGAAGCAGATTACTACTTTGTAGCATCCCCTTTATTGCTCAACACCACCGGTATTATCAGCCTTGTAGGTTCAGGAATTCTGCATTACTCCAATTCTCTTGCACAAGTTAATGGTCCTCTACCTTCAGGACCTGATCCCTTTGACCTTGATTTTTCGGTCAATCAAGCTAAATCCATCAGGTAAATTTTAATTTTGTTTTCTCCCATATATCACAAACTTTTTACAAGGCAAAAGCACCGAAGCTGTATCAGGAAATGTATCTCAGATTTATACTTTCTCCATTGTTAGGTGGAACATGACGACCGCAGCTGCAAGGCCTAATCCACAAGGAACATTCAATGTAACAAATGTTACCATATCACAAACTTTCATCCTACAAGGCTCTAAAGCTGAAATCAAAGGCTCAATGCGCTACGTAGTCAACAATGTCTCATATCATACTGTAAATACTCCTCTGAAGCTTGCAGATTACTTCATCAACGGCTCCAATGTATATGAACTAGATTGGTTCCCTGTTCATTCTGTCAATGCTGAGGCTGCTTATGGAATTTCTGTTGTCACTGGTATCCACAAAGGCTGGATTGAACTTGTTTTTGTAAACAGTTTGGATGTCATTGACGCTTGGCATTTAGATGGTTTCGGATTCTACGTTGTTGGGTAAGTATTACAATCGTCATCTCTTTCATGATAGCACTAGAGATGAAATCCTGAAAACTGGGTCAACTAGTGCTTGCCTCTGGTTTGATGAACTAAAAGATTTTTTTTTTTATGTCAGGTTCGGCAATGGAAACTGGGGACCTGAGGTGCGAAACAGCTACAACCTTTTCGATCCTGTGGTTCGCTCCACAGTGCAAGTGTACCCTAGAGGATGGACGACAGTTTATGCATTTCTTGACAATCCTGGAATGTGGAACCTGAGATCACAACGACTGAAAAATTGGTATCTAGGACAAGAACTGTACATTCGAGTTCACGATGATGATCCAAACCCTGCCAAAGAACGTCTTCCTCCAGCTAATCTGCTCCTATGTGGTTCGTGTACCTTTCAGAAATTTCGTAAGGAGTTTCATGTCCCATTTTTTTTCTAATATGAATTTTTTCGTTTCTTGTGACAGGTGTTTTCGATGATCTTTCTAATGCTCCTGCTCCAGCTCCATGGACAGGATAATGACATTGGTGACTGAGTGGGGACTCAGGATTTTTCTAGAGGTCTTTTCGCGATCGGCAATGTGCAGAACATTCAATTTCATTTGTTCTTTTAGCTTGAATATATATATATATATATGATATGGGAAACATCAAATACGAGAGAAAAAAAATCTGTTGTGATATGATCTTGTAATAAACAAAAATTTCTTACATACTTTGTACTTTTATTGTTGCTGCCATTCAAGCACGAGGCCCAAAAGTCAGCTGCAATTTATACTAACAAATTTTTACGTGGAAAAATTAATTCTCAGAGATTTTTTTTAAGAGAATCCATCATCAAGAAAGTTAAAAAAAAATATTTACTTGTAGTAATTATTATTATTATTATTTTATCTAACCATCGGTATTAATAATTCATCTAATCTACTTGGATACCGGTAAAACCACACTTTATTGAATCGAAAAAGTTGTGGGTGGTTAAACTCCTAAAATATATGAAAAAACTCTTTAAGATGTGTGTATATATATTTTTTCCCTTATTAAAAAAAAGAGAGGTTATAGTGCCATGAATCACTATATATATATATATAGCTTAACGGTAAAAAATATAATAATAGCCACCAGGTAAAAAAAAAAAAAATCAACAAGCAAGTATATATAAGAATTCTAATTGACTTTAACTTAGATATTATATTTTCTTTTCAGATTCTTAGAATTTATTACGTTGGCTTTTAGTGTTATACCTTAGTATATATATTAGACAACTTACTAACGTGGGTGATTTCTCTATATAATTCAGTTTTCTCTCATAAGTGTTATTACACTATTTTATTCACTTATTCATATAAATAATAAAAGATTTCAAAGGTTTAGGGTTAATTTTTTTTTTTTTTGAAGATAACAATGGTTCCAAGAGTGTGCGGCAAAGATAATTAGAAGAGAAAAGAGTCTTTCTATTGTATTTTTTTCAAGGTATGTCTTTCTTTTGCATATACTTTTTTTTATCACTTTTATATGCTAAACTAATTTTCAATGGCTTAGTATAAGATTCTTTTATTTATTTATTTATTTTTTTACAATGAAATATATGATTTTATTGTATATTTGGGTTGATTTTTCTTTTTCTTTTTTTAATATTCTAAACTTTTTCAATATGAATTATGCACTACGTTTAAGTTAAGACTTAGACCTCATTATAAATCAGGTTGATCTATGTGTTCATGTGAAAATCGGAAAAAAAGAGAAAACAATAAAAGCTAAATCTTTCTGTTTGTGCTCATAACTTTAAATTGCCTTAATGTCTGGTTGATTCATAAGAATCTCATATTGCTAATATAAACTTTTGATGCTAGACCTAACGTAGTTTTACACCTTTACTTTAGGCTAAATCGCCATTTAAAATGGTATTACTAGTCTTGTCAAAAAAGTATTACTACTCTGTTTGATATAATTGTGTTAGTTTCTACTTTTCTACTTGAAGTCAATTCGAGTTAATTCCGTGTTTGTGATCTATATTGTATGGACAATTTAATTAGTTGGCATTTTTATATATCCGTATTTTTATTTTTTTGTGTTTTTATTATTTAGAGGTTAACACTTCAATTTGAGATTATTTTCTATGTTTGTATCCCTATTTTTCATATCCCATGTTTGTATTGTGCAATTTAGGATGTGATTACCAGATATCAAAAATAATTAACAAAAGAAAAAGTTTGTTTTCTTTATTATTTTAAGGGAAAAATACGGAAAACAACTATGTGGTTTCACAGTTTTGCACTTTTAAGTATGTGTTTTATTTCTTGACAATTTGGGTCCTATATTTGTCGCCATTTGACAATTTCCAGTATATGAGGCTAACGCCGTTAAATGAGTCCGACGAAGTGAAACACATATATAAACACAGGACCCAAATTGCCATAAAAGTGAAACACATAATTTAAAATTGCAAAACATTGAAACCACGAGGTGGGTTTCCGTACTTTCACCTTACTTGTTTTTAGTTATGTCGTATAATGTGTCAGACTCATTTAACGGCGTTAGCCTCGTTTACTGAAAATTGTTAAACGGCGACAAACACAAAACCTAAATTGTCAAGAAATGAAACACATACTTAAAAGTGCAAAACCCTAAAACTACATGGTGGTGATTTTTCGTATTTTTCCGTTATTTTAACTATGGAATTTTGAAAATAAAAAAATTGTAACTTACCAAATGTGAATAGTTTCTCTATATAATTTAGAGTCCTTTCGCAAATAACAAAAGATTTTAAATGTTTATGGTTAATTTTTTGAAGATTGCAATGGTTACAAGAATGTGCCGGCAAAGTTAATTTGAAGGGGAAAAGAGCCTTTCCATTGTTTCTTTTGTATTTTTTTTAATCCGTTTTGGTTATATATTAAACTATTTTTCAATGGCTTTTTGTCTTATTCTTTTTTTTTTTTTTTTGTAACTTAGTATTCTAAACTTTTTCAATATGGATTGGAATGCACATTTTTTTTTTTTAATAGAGAGCAGCGCTTTCCCAACTCCTTACACGAAATCGCTGAAAAATTATATGTTACCTCTTTGTGCTGATTGAATTAAGAAAAGTTATATTAGCTATGGGTTTAAACTAATCTTTCCTTCTCTCTTTGGAAATTTTAAGTTATACAAAAATAAATAAATAAATAAATAAATTTTATACTAAAATTTTGACAATAATCACTATATATTTTGATACTATTTTTTCGATGCTAAATTTACTATAGGCTAAATCACAATTTAACATGATTTTACTCATCAGATTGATGTACGTAATTTTATTAGTTTCTTCTTTTTCACTTGAAGAAAAATATAGTTTTTTTTTGGATTAATAGGGAGATCAAAGACCTAAATTTTGATATACTGTACAGAAATGAAAGTCTTTTTTTTTTAAATTGATGACCGTAAAAATTGAATTTTATACTTTGGTATGCTCTTGGGGTTTGTTTTCTTGTTATAGAAAAAACAAACCACACACATTGCATTGTTTAATTAACTATGAAATTTTAAAAATAAAAAATTGCACTTCTTTTTTGAAAATTTTTATGTGTCATTTTGCATTTGTTATTTTCTCTAATTATGCTTTCTTTATCATAAATTACACAACTTTGTGCTGATGATTAAATCAAGAAAAAAATGATATGTTCATTCCTATCGACAATGTAATAACATAATGTTCTTCGCATGGTCCAAACTTTTATTTTGTTAATTTCACCAATTCTTTTGGTTTACAATATACTTGCTATCTTATATATATATATTTAATGGTTTGGTTTTTAGTAGGTTGTTACAAAAAAATGTTAGTCTCTGGTAATCATCCACCGCTGTTACTGGTGCTGACCATTGTACTCTTTGCTGCTGCTGCTAATGGTGCTGATATTTTTTATGAGTGGAGAGTTGCAATTGATACAAGTATTAAACCAGTTCTTGCAGAACAACCGGTAATGCACGATACATAAGACTATCTAGTTTAATCTTTTGTTAGAGCTTATATGAAATAAATTCAGTTTCTTCAGTTAATATTAGTGTAGTTTGATTTTTTTTTTATTTGAAATTTAATTTTGGTATGTTCATTGACAGGTTATTACCATCAATGGGATGTTCCCTGGGCCTCTTATCAATGCCAGCACAAATGACAATATTCATGTCAATGTGTTTAACGATATGGATGAGCCTCTTTTGTTTACATGGTAAATATTTTTGAAATTAATTCTTAGTTTCTGTTAAATTATTTGGTTGATTTGATGATGTTGTACATAGGAATGGAATACAACAGAGGCTAAACTCATGGCAAGATGGAGTTTCAGGCACAAATTGTCCAATCTTGCCAGGTCGAAACTGGACTTACCTGTTTCAGCTCAAGGACCAAATTGGCAGCTTCTTTTACTTCCCTTCACTCAATTTCCAGAAAGCTGGAGGAGGGTTTGGTCCTATTCGTGTTAATAATCGCATAGTCATTAATGTTCCCTTTGCCAAACCAGAGGCTGAGTATGATCTCCTCATTGGAGATTGGTATGAGCAAAGTTACAAGGTAAATTTCCTCATACCACTAATATTATTAATCAACTATTACACTCGTTTTGCCTTGTTCTAGTACATTGAAAATCTTTAACTTCAATAGCACTTAATTGTACCAGGATGTCAGGTCTATGATCAGGAACAGTTCCACCTATAATAATCCCCCTTATAGGATGCTAATCAATGGCAAAGGCTCATATAAAGACCCTTTCGTCAAATCCTATGAATCATTTACAGTCACAAAAGGTACCAACAAGTTCTATCTTTTTTCAGTTATCTACAATGTAAATTATAAGATAGACACTCGACCGTTATGTTTTTGGGTATTAAGTTACTTTTAATTTTAATTTTTTGGTTACTTTTTTGTGTGTAGGGAAGACCTACAGGTTTAGGATATCCAATGTAGGGAATGTATGGAGTTTCAATTTCAGGATACAAAATCATAAAATGTTGCTAGTTGAAACTGAAGGATCATACACTACTCAAATAACATTGGACTCATTAGATGTTCATGTTGGGCAATCCTACTCGGTCCTCGTCACAGTAGACCAAAATGCAGCAGACTATTATTTTGTGGCAAGCCCTAAAATGGTTAATGCGAATGTAGTCAACAATTCTGAAGCTGTGGGGCTATTGCATTATGATAATTCCGCTACAAATGCTACTGGTCCTCTCCCAGATGGACCTGATCCATTTGATACACAATTCTCCATTAATCAGGCTCGGTCCATCAGGTAAATTCGTCGTCGATATCTCTTAGCTGATATATAGTAGTGAAAAATTTGTACCCACATCTCTACATCATGTTAACATGTCCTGAGACTGCAAGTATATGATATTCAAGTGTAATTATATTTCTTCTTCATGTTTTAATTCAATAATCATAATCTTGTACTTATTGCAGAAAGAAATATACACTTGTGTTGCATGGTCATTATCAGGAAAGCTAAAAATACAGAACTTTTTCACGATCTGTTTATCATGTATAAGTTCAGTAAATAATATGTTTGATTATAATGTTACCAGCAAATTCAACGCATTGAGGCTTAACTGTTTATTATGCATATATTTGAAGGTGGAACTTAACCGCAGGAGCTGCAAGGCCTAATCCACAAGGAACATTCAATGTCACCAATGTTACATTATCACAAACCTTTGTCCTGCAAGGAACAAAAGCTGAGATTGCTGGGGAACCATTTCACACCGTCAACGATATCTCTTACATCACACAGGATACCCCATTAAAGTTGGCTGATTATAAAGGAAATTGGTCTGGTGTTTTTGAACTTGATGAATTCTCCACTAATTCCTCAAATGGTAGTCCTAGACATGGTGTCTTTGTAGCAAGTGGAATTCATAAAGGGTGGATAGAACTTGTGTTCAGGAACACCTTAGCTGTTATGGATTCTTGTCATTTGGATGGTTTTGGTTTCTACGTTGTCGGGTAAGTCTATTAATCTTTTTCTGAATTCTTGGCAAAGAAATTTGCAATTGATTGAAATGAATATTTTTTTTTTTAAAAAAAAACTAGCGCCGTATTAATTTTTTTGATATAAGAATTATAACTGTTAATTGTTAGTAATTTTTAAAAAAATTTGTGGACTGTTACACGTTTATAATATGGATCCTGCTGCATAGAATTCCAAGGGAATTAACTTTTATTGAGATTATGAGTAAGATTGAAAAGCTAAATTGAATTTTAGCCAAGTGCCCTTAAGCTTAATCAAGGCTTTGTGGGGCTTCAGACTAATGTAACTTGGTTTGCTTGACGAATAAAAACCATTTGTATTTGATTTGATTTGGCTATGTTTGTTAATTTAATTTATGATGCTTAGATTTGGAGATGGAGATTGGACTCCTGAATCACGCACTAGTTACAATCTTTATGATCCCGTGGTTCGATCTACTATTCAGATATTTTAATTCCTCTCTTTTCCGAATGGTACAGTTCAATTTGATTTATGAAAAATTCATATTTATACTCGGAGTATTACATCCAATTGTTAAATATGTGATACATATATTATGTATCACAAATTCAATTATTGGATGCAATACGCGTAAAATAGGTAAGAATTTTTTAAATTGTGGTAAACAATTTCCTTCGCTTGTTCAGAATTTTTGCTTTTACTGATCAAATGATTATGAATACCCTTACAAGTATGAGTCATTTTCAGGTATACCCGAAAGGATGGACTGCAGTTTATGCATATCTTGACAACCCTGGGATGTGGAACTTGAGGTCACAAAATTTGAAAAATTGGTATTTGGGTCAAGAGCTTTACTTGAGAGTTTATGATGCTGACCCAAATCCTGCCAAAGAGAGACCACCCCCAGATAACCTTCTTCTTTGTGGTAAACATCTTAACAATTTTCTTTTTCTCTTGATTTTGTTTACTAAATCTGATTTTTTTTTTTATTTCCTAGCTAGTATCCAAAAGATAATTTTTTTAAAAAAATAGTTAATTATATATGTAAAAATGTAATTAAAAGTCTAACATTTTGATTGTGACAATTATTTAATTACAGGCAAATTCAACATTCTATCTCCTCCCCCTGCAGCCCCAGTTGCCCCTTCAGCTCCTCCACCTCGGTCTACTTCCACTGCATCATCTGGACAAATAGCATGGTAATAATTATTGACATTAATTCTCATGTAAAAGCTATATATTGGGATTATTCTTTTTCCTCTAATTTTTCTTCATGACCTAAACTTTGCATCTTCTTAACCATATGTCTGTCTTGTTTGGTGTTCTTTTGCAGGGTACAGAACATCATTATCTTCATGGTTGCATTGCTCTACATTGGCTTACTGTAGAAAGTGAAAGTTGACTAAAACTGTAAACATGACATTGATCTTTGTACGAAGGATATATAATATATATATTTTTTGGGACTATGTCGCATTGTTAGCTTGCTTTCATAGGGACCACGATTGTTATGTATTAGTGCTAACAGGTAGAGGGACATATATATCTGTCTATTTGTGGGTGTCGGACACCATTAATTGTGGATTCATCGGTAAAAATTATTGAGATTCTTTATGGATTAAATTTAGAATATTGAATCTCCACCTACACCATTTGGTCAGAAGTCTTATTGTGAAAGAAAAAAAGAATTTTCCTTTAGTTGTATATATTGGTTTTAAAATAAAGCTAATTTTTTTTGTAAATTATTTTGATTTGACAATCATCTGAAAATTATAATGTGAATTGATCTTTGCAGGATAGGCAACTTTAGATTATTTTTTAAATTTTTTTACAATGCAAGTTGTAATTTATGCACAATAGTTTAATGGCTATTATTTTATGATTAATAAAGAAGATTATGGCATAATTGCAGATAAATTAAATAAAAAGAGTTCAAAATCTGCCAAATGTGAATGGATTGTGAATGTGACAACACCTGCAGATTGTGGATGTTTAAAAATTCTTAGGTTAATTACATAGTATCCTTAGATTTGATGTATTATATATACTACTGGATTCCCATATTTTCATAATTATTATAATATTTTTGAAATTTTTTACTGTTAAATTATTACATTCATACCCTTTAATTTGTCATTAAATGGACAAAATTGAAAAACTTAAAAGTTTTTTTATCCCTAAACTTATAATATAATTTTAAATCCATCCAACTCTTTTATTAAATTAATATGATTTTTTTTAACTTACTGTGTCTTTACTACAATAATAAATTTGTATTTTTAATATTAAAATAAATTTAAAAATATAAGTTTAAAATTAACACCACTATAATAAGAATATGTGATAGATGGTATGTTAATTAAAATTTATCATATTAATTTTAATTCAATTTTAGTAATTATTTTTGTGCTAATACGACTTATATAATAAGTATTTACTGATTCATAATTAGCATCATAATGATGCAATTTATGTAATTGGCATCCATCAATTAAGGTTTACCGTACTAATATAAACTTAATTTTTATGATTGGTATTGCACCTGAAATGAGATTTGCCATGTTGAAATAAATTTTTTTTTATGAGATTTGATAATTGTATTTTTTGAAGGACTTATTTTCACATCCGTACCCTAATTATAGGTACATTTGCATTCATATTGCATTGCATTTACACATTTATTGATTGAATTTAAGTATAAGCTAGTGTATAAAGTTAGACTAGTGTATCGGGCTAAGTCGTGACTTGTACTTGATCAAAGAGTGAGAATTTGTGAATTTTGATGACACTCAAAATAATTGAAATTATGAGAATAAAAAGGATTGGAAATAGAAATGAAGTGAGTAATGGGAATTTAAAGAGGTTAGGATGATAAGGATTAAATTGAAACAAATAAATGTCCTAAATTGAACAATTGGAAGTTTAAGGGTTATTAGGCAATGTTAGTTTTTCATTAAGGGCCAAAGTGGATATTTTACAAAATTGTCTATCCAATTTACACCTGGACTCTTCTTATATTCGTGGCCTTAGGTAGATAGCTGCATATGATTAAGAACAAAGAAAAAAAATAAGGAAAAACTTAGAAAAGAGAAAGAGGAGAAGAGAGAACAAGAAGAGGGGTGCTTTGTTCTTCAATTTTGGTTAGCTTTCAAGGTGCAATTTGATGGTCTAAGAGAATTTTCAGACTCTAATCTTCTTAATTAAGGGCTTTGGTGATTAATTGGTAAGTGATTTTAAGTATTTTTGTTGATTTAACCTAGGTTTTGTTAGTTGCTGTTTTCGGGTTTGAGAAGTCTAGTTCATCAGTCTGATTTTTTTAATCATATCTTGAGTTAGGAGGCTCCAAATTAAGATTTATTTGATGTTATGAAAACTTTGAAGATTTTTCTAAAACGCTTCCTCTTTGATCTTGACTTGAATCAGTCGTTATGTTAGTATAATAACAGAAGACATTTTATTGCTAAGTCTGTCAGAGTAAACTGACCTGGTTGTGTTTAGATAACCATATCTCCCTCTATAGTTGTCCAAATGAGGTGAAATTTTACAAAAATTTAGTAGACATTTATATCTAAGACTGATTTAAAGCTTAAAATTATATTCCTACAGGTCTGAGCAATTTTGCAAAGTTGGATCTGAAACATCCCCTTTAGCGAGTGTGAATCTGATTTGTAAAATTAAGTATAGTTGCATTGTATGCATATCATGTGGGGGCTGAATGGTTAGACCAGTATGTGGAATCATTATATTGATAATTTGTGAATAACTTGCATGTTTAAGGTGCTGGGAAAGGAAAGGAAGTTGGTGGTGCAAAATAGACAATTCGGTGAATCAGTTGTGTCTATTTTGAAGGCTATTTTGTGAGTAGATTTTCAAGCCCTTTTTACTCTTTTTATTAAGCAATAAAAATGAATATTTTGATGTTATTCTATGAGCCTGAAATGATGTGTTGAATTTGGTTTAAATTAGATTGGTAACAACTTGATTTATTTGTTTGAGATTTAAGCTTCGAAACAGCAAAGTTTACAAATATACAAGTTAAGTGATTAATACTCTATTTATTTGGTTTATTAATTTATTTGAGATTATTTAAGTTATTTGATGAATATATTGAGTTTATATGCTACCTAGTTTTATTGTTTTGAATCTTGGTGAGAAATATATGGATTTTGAATGCTCTTTCAAGTTACAAAATTGTTAACAATATTTTGATTGTTTATTTGATGGTATTTGGTTTTGTGTATTACCACCTTATATGAGATGTATGAATGTACTAGGGTGATATATGCACATTTGAGATTATGTTGGTTGTTATTGCGCAATAAACAATAAGGCATTTGATTGAAGGACGGTAAAGGAAAAAGAGCCGTTTCGTGCTAATATAGTCGAAGGATTAGCCTTCAAGTGTGCCTAGAAAGTGATGCTTATGATGGCCTGTATGTTATGGCCAAACTATGATGCTTATTGTAGGGATGGTTAATACATGCGAAAGATTATTTTGATGATTAAAAAAATATGTGTTTTATTCAACTAAGTTTTGTGTAAGTTTGAAGGCAATAATGGCCTTGATATTTCATGTAGATTGTAATTTATTTTTAATTACTTTAGTATATTGTTTGAGATGTTTATTGAGTTTGGTTTAACCAATTATTTTCTACTTGAAATATCTATTCACTGAGTATTTTTGTATTCATTCTACTCTATTTTCTAAACTTTGAGTGAGTGTAGATAGAAGTTTGATAGTAAGGTTGGCCAACATCCTTGTCAGAAAAGCCTAGTATTTTTATTGTTCAACTTTGTTTCTTATATGTTGCGAATATTAGTATTTTAATGTTAAACGATGGTGGCTAGACTATATGTAAAATAACTGTTGTAAACATATTTTACACTATCTTAATGATGTTTACGACTACATTCTTGTTATATTCAAACCTAGATATGAATTTAGTTTTAAAAGAAGATATCGTTTTCTCTACTACTTAATTATCTAACACTTTAGTTTATATCCATAAACATATTAAATTTCAATAATTTCTTTATCTCCTAAATACTCTACATGAATGGTATCAAACATTTCTAAGAGACTATTTTTAATTCTTTTAGCAAATGAAATTCCAAATATAACATAAATTGACTAAATTAAATGGTTTACTGAATGGTTGATTTTAAACATCCATCTCGGGCTACGTGAGACGAGGTGTGACACTTATAAATTACGTGTGTGTGCACATACTAAAATAATTTTAATGAGATTTGATAATTAAATTTACGTCAATATAATAAATCCTAATTATAGAGTCATATTGGAGTAGTGACAATTCTAAATCAATATGTTTTAAATTTACTTTTTTGTTAAAAAAAATTATTTAGATATTATAATTATTATTACAATGGAAACACAATAAATTAAGAAATCTATATCAATTTAATAAAAAATTCAATGAATGTAAAATTATATTATAACTTCAAGGACCAAATAGAACTTTTAGTTTTTTAAAATTTGTTCATTTAATGGTAAATTAAATAGTAAAGATGTAATAATTGTATAGAGTAAAACCTTAATGATGTTTAAGTTAATTATTAAAAATGTGGAGGCCCAATAATATAATTGGTCAAATATTAAGAATGTTACAGTAATTAACTCAAAATTCTTTAATTTTCTTTTGTCAATCTGAAGAGTTAAATTCCAATGTAGAAATTCATTTATGTTACAAGAAAAAAACAAGATTTTTAATTTTAAGTCCAATTTCAGTTTATTAGTAGACAATTACAAGCACAATAAATCTTTCATCAATTAGAATATAAAAATAAATTTCAATATATAAATATACTTATAAAAATTAATAGTTTTATGAAAATTATAGAAGAAAATATTTTTACACTTGATGGGATTTGAAGTCTTGAGCTGTAATAACCCTTAATTTATTTATAAAAATAATATATGATATTGTTGATGGGTTGTCGCGTTATTGTTGTGTCATTGATGGGCTATAAATTTATAGTTGATTTGCTTGTTATTTGGTTATTTAATTGTTGTTGTTGATGTTGAGTTGTTGTCATTGATGTTGGGTTGTTGTTTCATTGATTAGTTGTTGCCGAGTTGTTGCAGTTTTGTTGTGCGGTTGTTGTACAATGTTAACTCATTTAATTGCTAATTGTTACCTCAAGCCTCAAAGTGGAAGGACTAAATGAAAATTTTCCCAAACATTCGTTGACTAAAATGGTAATTTTCATTCTTCCTCTTCATTTTATAGCTGGCAGATGCAAAAGTTCTAGAAAAAGGCCCTAAACTTCCCTGGTTGTTATTGTAGCACCAAAGTCTTTCCCATCTCCGTTCACTGACCAAACGACCTCCGTTCTTCACGAAATTCGAACCATAAATCCTACTCAACATCCTCTACATGTTAGTAGTTTTTATTTTGTGAAATTTATCCTAGATTTTATCAATTTAAGCTTCAAAGTTTCGGCCTAAACTTTCTATTGTTAGATCACATTTTCTACCAACTGTTGACTGCTGCCACCATAGCCTTCATCCTCATTTCATTTCCAGGAGTTGGTAGATACTAACTTTGAGTCCGATCTACATTGTTAAGGCTTTGATTGGAGTATATTTATTAATATTATTTTCTCTCTGATATATTATTTTGGAAGTTGTTTATTGAGTTTTAGACTATTTTTGGGTTCTATTCATTGTTGTGAATATGTTGATATGCTTGATTTGTGTAAATAACAATTTTCGGTGAAAAATCTGGTGAGTTCTAACCGGATTTCGGTGATGAATAGTGATAAGCCCAAAAAATTTTGATTTTATTTTTAATAAATAGTATAATTATGAGAATTAATTTTCATAACTGGAGCTAGGTTTGATTCCTCATGGATTTTGAGATAAAAATCCCGGAAGTGTTGAAGTGGAAATTACTCTAATTCCATTTAAATAGTCTCAGCTCATCAAAATAAATTATTTTAACCTCAATTGTCATTTTTATGATATTTCTAAGTCCATTTTATTAATTTCTTGATTTTAATAATTTTTCTAAAGTTTTGAAAAATTATTATGAATTTATTTGTTACACATATAAGCATATTTTTAAATAAATAAATATTATTTATTTTAGAGAGTTCCAGAGCAGGAGCCAAAGCATTTGGGCAACCGATGACATGTCAGCCGATGCACTTCACCTCTGAGTTAATTTTATAAAGTATTTGTTGAGATTATATAAACAAAAATTTTCATGAGATAAATATTATATTAAGTTGCTCTTATATTTTTTTTTATATAAAGCTACTTAGGCTGGCATCAGATGGTGCACCAAGAAATCCCAGCTAGGCAGACACCTCTATAGCACCTATTTCATACACCAACATTAAGAAATTTATTAATAAGAAAAAAATAAGAAAGTGTAATACAACCTCGAAAGCCGAAGAAAAATGAAAAGCTAAACAAAAGCTTAAAAATGATAACTAATACAACCCATAACATCATTAAAAACTAAGTCATGACACTGGGCAGGTTAAGAAGGCCACCATTGAAGACTGTTAAAAGGGACTGCCATATTAGCAAGTTGATTGGTAGCTTGGTTTCCTTCCCTCAAAATATGACTTTATATGGAACTGCAAAGATCTGATAGCAATAAAAAATGAATGCCATTCGCTGCGCATTGCCCAAGGCACCTACAAGCTACGACTTTGGACAAGATGGACTACAAAGGTTGAATCACTCTTGATCCAAAGAGGAGTAAAGTGCTATTGGAGAGCTAAACAAACTGCTGTCATGACAACCATCATCTTTACTTCAAAAGTGAAGCGAACCTCAAGAGGAATAGCAAAAGACCCTATAGCAGAGCCATAAGAATTCTGGAAGATGCCACCTGCACCAGAAGGACCTGGACAAACCTTAGCCGACCCATCTATATTGACTTTAAACTAACCAGCTAAAGGCGGAGACCAATATATTGCACGTGGAAGGGCAACTGGCTTGGCAATACCAGGGATGTGAAGGCGACGAAGGGAGACTAAATCAGATTGAGTATTGTGCATGTGCCCAACCTTAAACAAAGCTAAGTCCTTAATGCATTTATAAAGGCTACGGATGAAGACATTTAGAGGAACAAATAAATTAGTGAAAGTTGCCTTGTTACCAGCCAACCAAAGCAGCAAAAAAACTGAGATGACACCCACTCTCCAAAGAGTAGATAGCTGACTCGAGAAAGAGAGCAAAGCAGCTGTTGAATATAAATCCAAAGTGGAACCAAAAATAGAGAATCGTACCTAGAAAAGGTCTTGAAGAGCAGCCCAAAGAGCCTTGGCTATGGACAAGCAACTAATACATGATCTGTGGATTCAAAAGCATTTGAACACAAGCGGCATTGAGAAACAATCACCATGCCTTTCCGTTGAAGGACCTCATCTGAAGGTAGCCCCTGAAGTAAAGCCCTCTAACATAGAAAGGAGCGGCTTGAGGGGAGATAGTGTCTCCAAAGATCACGACCCCAAACAACTTTTGGTGAGGGAGAACGATAAAAATCATTTGCCCATTTTCAAGCAAAACTGCCATTTGGAGAAAAATGCCAAATAAAAACATCCTCAACTATAGTTGAAACAATCACATTATGTAAGTCAGAAACAACCTCTGGAAAAGCATTGGAAAAATCTTCTGAAATATGCTACGATCCATCCTAAAAGAAACCACTAATACATGCATGCAGGCATTTGCGAGACTGGAAAGGGATGCCAATGCGGTTAGCAATAGAATAACCTAAAAAAATTAGAAGTCCAAAAATTCAATTTAGAATTCAACCCTGGAAGCTATTGAGAAGTATTCTGAAAATCTTGGTAAATATCACAGATTAATGGCCAAATAGAGGAAGAAATGAAAGACTTCCGTGGAATACCAACTCAAAGGAAATGCTTGCGAAGGAAAGAATAAACAAAATTATCACTGTAATAGAATTTCCAAGCCACTCTACCCAGCAACGCCTTGTTAAAACAGAATAATCTCTTTAGCCCAAGACCGCCCTCGTCAACTGGCACACAACATTTATCCCAACTAATTGCAACCAATTTTTTAAAAGCAACAGAACAAGTCCATAAAAAATTACGAATAGCCTTTTCCATATATTTAAGAAGGGAAACAGGCCATTTGTATATCATAAAACTGTGCAACAAAGAACCATAAATTAAAGATTTGATCAAGGCAAGTCTACTAGCCATGAAGAGAGTGTGACCCTTCCAGGATTCCATTTTGGCAATAACACGATCGGTAATAAACTTAAGCCATCTAGATTTAGGAGCTCCAATGAAAATAGGGACACCCAAATAATTGAATGGAAAATCACCTGAATGTATACCTGCATAAGAGTGTAAAGAAAGGGCACGAGTGGATGAAATACAGCTGCTCAAGAACATTTTAGATTTTTCCCAATTAATTGTCTGACCCGAAAGAAACCCATACTCCTAAAAAATAGAAGTTAAAAGATTACAAATATGAATATTATTATGAGCATGAATTATTGATTATATTGTTACTAAAGATTTTAAGAAGATGCTTTAGATTAATTTCATTTCATTTTATTTTAATTATATATAATAAGTATATTTTGAAGAAAATGGTAGAACATGTTACCTGATGGGTGTCACCAGGACTGTGTGTGCACCGGTATCGATTTATGAATTGGCCATTGATTAATTGTGAGCCCTGGTTGATTAAGTCTTTCTAGGTAGGAATATTGATTGTGAGCCCTATTTGAGTAAGTCTCTTTGGGTAGGAATATTGATTGTGAACCCTGGTTGAGTAAGTCCCTCTAGGCAAGGTTTATGATTGAGCCCTGGTTGAGTGAGTTTCTCTAGGCAGGTTTATAATTGAGCCTTGGTTGAGTGAGTCTTTCTGGGAAGGTATATGTTTACTTGTTGGACCCTAATCGAGCTTGCTCTCTAGGCGCCAGTAGATAATTGGTATAAGAGACCGACTATGGCTGGACCTCGGTCGAGTGTGCTCTCTGGGACAGATAGTCATTTGGATTAAGAGAGCCGAAAATGTAGTAGAGTTGAGGTTTAGGGTTCTACCATGATTTCCACTAAAGAGTTTCATTTATATGATTTCGTATAAGAGTTTTGCATTAAAGTGATTCATAAATTTTGGGAAGGATTTTATATAAATATGATTTTAGTAATTTAAATAGTTTTATATGTTTATTTTATTTAAAAGGTTTTAAATAACTATTTGAAAACCAACATGCATTTTATAAGATTGATTCACTCAGTGAGGTTTAATTCCCCTCAGTCTTATTTTTCCAGGATCTTACCATTAGTTTGCTGGTTATCATCGTCCGTGCCGGGTTTCTTCTTCTCCAACTATCTTATGTAGGTTTATTTGATAATTGTATTATGTAATTGTATTCTAGAACACAACAGTAGTAGTACATCTTTTATAACTTGTATTGTGAATTTTTATTATGGTGGAGATATGTGTATTTTGATATACTTGAGTTGAGATATTAATAATATGGTGATATTAGAGTATTTGTGGTTGATCAATATTTTGGAAGTGTTAATTTCATTTTTCAGGATTTGGGTTTATTCTCGGTATAGAGGAAACTCTACCAGATTTTTGATAAAAATATTAAAGAGGTTAATTTTTATTATGAAAATTTTCGTAAGGCTTACTACGGGTTCCGGAAGCTTCACGCTTTCGCATTCCCTAATGCCGATCACGTGCCCCTCTGGGTTCGAGTCATGAAAAAGTTGGTATAAGAGCTAATGGATGGTTTCCTATTATTTTAGTCACTAATGTCTACATTTTCTTAGAACTACTGTGGTGATTAGGTTGATTAATTTCATCTATTATCATCGTTGTTCCTAGAATTCCACGTATATGTCAATTCTCTTAATGTGTTTTAAATCTTTTCAAAATGAGGCGAGCATAAAATGCTCAGGCTGCAGAAGCTGTAGATGTTAGTGAGCAATCCTTTCAAGATGAAGCTCCTCCCCTTGCCCCACAAGGTAGAAGAAGGGATAGGCCTAAGGCAGCGATAGTTAAGAGACAAGAGCAACAGCCGCAATAGAACCAAAAATTCTAGAAGTGTATGCGGCTAGAATGGCAGGAATAATCCAAGGTTTAGCTGCACTTAATCAAGCCATGCCATTTGTGCAACAAATGCTTCAATAAAGGAACCAAAGGATGTCTGATGTTGATGCTCTTCTTCTGTACTCCAGTGTTAGGAGAATTTTTTTAATGGGATTGGAGATGCATTGGATTTTTTTAATTCCATTGAGTCAAGAACTAGGACTAGGTATACAGAATACTAGAGGATCCTTATTGTTGAGTTGTCAGTTCAAGCAGCAACTTAGGGTTGCTTCATGCAGTCCATACAACCCTATATAGACATTATAACTTGGATAGATTTTGTCACGACCCGAACCGAAGGTTCGTGATTGGCACTAGAGAATGAGGATATATAAAGTAACTGAATCTCGTAGCAAGCCCTAAAAAAATTTTCCGTGGAAATAAGCCAATACACTTAACAATAAATCATAATAAATGCACAATATTATAAAAGCATAAAATAATATTCTTTAAATACAATATTTCAAGTTAGATACAATACACAATACTGATAATACAAATTTGAAATTTAACTACTGTGGTGTCTAGAATTTTAGTTACATAGTACAAAATCAAATTAACATACATAATGCAGTTGGTGAAGAACGAACTCGGCGAAAACGAGGAATACTATCAGATAGACTGTGAGGTCCTGAAAAAATAAGTTGAGGGGAATTAGACCTCACTGAGTGAATCAATTTTAAAAAATGCATGCTGGTTTTAAAACCATTTGTTTTAACCCTTTTTAAAATAAAATAGAATAAAATAATTACAATTATTAAAATCATTTACTTTTCTCGATAATATTTATATCAAGTCTCGTTAAAACTTCTTAAATCAATTTAATATGAAATTCTCGTATAAAATATTTATTTTGGTGAAAAGTCTAGTAGAACACTTAAACCATTATTCTAATAGTCTTTCGCCTCTCTTAATCCAAGTGACTGCCGTCTCGAGAGTAATGCATCAACCGAGTTACTACCACATTCATTTCACTTATTCCATATTGGATGTCCCGAGAACAATGCATCAACCAAGTTACATCCTTTTTCTTTCTTTTACCGGCCTAAGAGCAATGCATCAACCGAGCTCTATCCATTCACATATTAATCATACACCAAGATATTACCTGTGCGCACGTGGTACTAGTGATACCCACTAGGTAGCACATTCTACCATTATCTCCAAATCAATTTGAATTATAAATAATTAAATCGAATAAATAAATAAATCATTAAATAACTAATAAATAAACAATTCAATCAATAAATAAATCATATCAAATACTTTTTCTTTTTTTTTAAACATGCTTTATTTTTTAATCGCTAGGAAATATATTGAAATCACACAACACATATTCCATAAAATTAACTCACAGGTTGAGCGTGTCGGGCGACGCGTTCTCTGCTGCCCTTGTGCTACAGCTTGTGCCCCAGAGTTCTCTAAAATAAATAATATTTATTTAAAATATGCTCGTAGGATAAATAATTAAATTCATGAAATTCTCAAAAATTAATAAAGTCATGAAATGAAGGAATTGACTCGATCTACGACACAACTCATCTAAAACTAGAATTTCAACACAGACGAATGTCACACTTTACAAAAAATCTATCAAAAATTCGGCAGAATCTCCTCTGTAAAACGGAGATCTCTCTACTAAAAGTAGAGCCGTTCTTGCACGAAAACACACTTCGAAAATTCTCAAATCACCAAATCTCAGGTTGGGCCCTTGAACTACACTAAATGCCCAACCGAGATCCAATATCACAACAACCAAATAAAATAATATAATTTTCAATAAATTACGAAAAATCATAAAAACTCATTTAAATACCATAATTTAATTTATTTCTTCAAATAAACCTCAAATATATTTATTTTCAAATAAATAGTAAAATTCTAGCTTATACTTAAATTTTCGTTAGTAAACATATATAATTCAAATCTTACAATTAAATTAACATAATGGAAAATAACCATTTAAATTACTTAAATACATTATAAAATTAGAAAATAACTCATTTAGGCTTAAAATAATAAATAAACTTATTATTCATATATTTTTTCAAAAATTACTAATAATGAACTAAAAATAGGAAATAATTCATAAAGTTTATTTTTATGCTATTTATTACTCAAATATTGTCTAAAACATATTAATTAACAATAATTTCAACTAAAATATAAAATTTACTAATTTATACTAATTTTTCCAAAAATTCATTTTTCGCATAAACATTCAAAAATTTATAATAAAAATTCTATATATAATTTTTATAAACTTTCTTCATGAACTTTGCTCAAATTAATTAGCAAAATTTATTAAAAATATAACCTTCCGGAGCCCAGAACAGTAACTCCGAGCATCGGAATAGTGCAATTTCAAAAATAATTTCAAAAAAATAAATAAAAATCATCAATAGGTAACTCACAATCTCAGCATCAAATAATCCTAAAGCACCTATACCTAATAAAATCATTATCAAGCTCAAAATTAGAAGTAATCGTAAAAACCTATAATTAAAAAATCAAAATTTGAGGTTGTTACCTAAGTTAATTCCTTAAACAAATTAATGAATTGAGAAGCCCACTCTGAGATGAAGCTTTTGAGCCCAAATTTGCCGGCTGGGGACGCTGGAATCTTCACCGGCCAAGGAAGAGAAGAGCCGGCCGAAGAGAAGAAAACAGGGAGAAGGAGAAGGACGACGGCTGGTGGTGGTCGTGCTATGGCGAGGAGCAGCAGTGGTGAGGCTGGCAGTGGGTGGTGGTGGCTGGCTGTCAAATTTGGCAGAGAAGAAAGAAGGAGAAGAAGAAAAAAAAAGAAAAGGAAAGGGAAAAAAAAAGTTGACCGAAAATTTTTTTTATGCTGACTTTTTTTTAATAATAATTATAATAAAATATTAATTTACCACCAATCTCTCAACCAAATAAATATACCCAATAAAATACAAAATAATACTTAATTAACAATTTATTAAAATAAAATTAATACACTTTTAATTTTTTTCATCATAATAATATACACAATAAAATATAAATATAATACTTTTATAAAATAATAATTAAAATAATATTCAACACCAAAAATTCAAATTTAATTTCACTAAATAATACTCTCAATATTAATAAAATATTTATTAACACTGTAAGTCTCAGAAATGTATTTTATAATTTTGAAAATAATTCGGGTGTTTACAGATTTTAGGAGGCATTTCTTGCAGTTTTTCTGTCCACCTACTACGAGGGATGCTTACAAATGGTAGTTGTTGCATATTAATAGAGGAGACAAAACAGTTGATGATTATACAAGGGAGTTCTTCAGATTGTCATGTCATACTATGGATGTGATGCAGGATGAGAGGAGAGTAGTAGATTTGTTTATGACTAGGTTAGGACCGACATATGTGGAGATTCTTACTGAGGGTTGGACCTTGGAGGTGTTATTGATGAGGCTAGGCAATTAGAGAGGCGACACATAATGCATGGTACAATCCTAGACCATTATATGAGTAGAGATGGTAGGACATCTAGTGTTCAGGGTATTCACCAACCAATTTTTCAGCTTGGTAGTGCTGGTGTGCAGACCGATACCTCCCAACAACATAGAAGTCAGAGGGGACATAAATTTAGGAGATATAATTATAGATATGATAGACTTATAAGATTTGGGACCAGAGCCAGTAGCAATAGCAGTGGACAGAGTTATAGGTACGGTAGTACAGGCTCAGGGCATAGTGCATGTCCTAACTGTGGACGGGTACATCAAGTCCCTTGTCACCTACCATCAGAAGCCTGTTTTCAATATGGTCAGGTTGGTCACTTTGCTATATCATGCCTGAATTCTGGTTATTTGCAGGCATACCCACAGGGTTTATCTACTACAGTTGCTCAGCCAGTACAACAGACTCTTTGGTTCCATGTATAAGTGTATCCTCAATAGAGTGGTACTCCAGTTTGTGGGCCAGCAGGGTTATGGTTCAGGAGGTAGATTTGGAGGGAGATCCAGTGGTCGAGGATTTGTGAAGCCATCTACTTCACAGCAGGTAAGCTGTGGACAGGCCAGAGTTTTCACATTAACTTCTCAGGATGCTTATGCATCTAATGCAATGGTTGTAGGTACTCTTCCAGTTTGTTATCTTGATGCTGGAGTTTTATTAGATTCTGGTGCATCTCATTCCTTTGTATTGTCTACATTTACTTTCAAGATGGGATGGCAACTGTCCAAATTATTAATCCCATTATCTGTAGCAACTCCCCTTAATGATGAGGTGGAAACAAATAGTCTTTCCATCTTGTCCTAACTGTGGATGGGTACATCAAGGCCTTTGTCACCTACCATCACGAGCATGTTTTCAATGTGGTCAAGTTATGTACTTTGCTAGATCATGCCTGAATTCGGATTATCTGTAGGTATGTTGTAAGCACCCAATTTCGGGATGACTAGAGCATGGATGCGACAGAGGACCCGATGATGAAAATAGCCTGTGAAATTAGATTTATTAGATTTGATTTATTAGTTTTAAACTAAATTGTAAATTATTTTTATTTTAATTATTGTTATTATTAATTTTTTTTTATATTTAAAATAGATTTTTTTTTAAAAAAATTAAGTTTTAAAAAAAAAAAGAAAAGAAAAAAAAAGAGACAAAGTGATGAATGGGCCGTTAGGCCCATTCATCACTTTAGCATGGTTCCGTTTTTTCAATTGGCTTTTACGTTTTTTTTTTTGTGATTTCCGACAGGAAATGTAGATTTCCGGCCGGAAATCTACTTTTCCAGTAAAAAAATTGGTAATCCCGATTTTTTTTTTACGAATTTTTTTTATATATTTAAAATAAATTTTAAGAAAATTTAAGTTTTAAAAAAAAGAGAAAGTGATGAATGGGCTGTTAGGCCCATTCATCACTTTAGCATGGGCCCTTTTTTTCACTTGGCTTTTACGGATTTTTTTTTTTTTGAATGATTTCCGGTCAGAAATTGGCCAATCCCAATTTTTTTTTTTTGTATTTTTATTTTTATTTATTTGTTTAGTTGTTAGTTATCCATAGATTTTTATTGATTTTTATTTGATAAATATATTTATTTTATTTGATAAATAAAGTGATAAATATATATTTTTATAGATAAATAATTAAAATA
>CATIWM010588560.1:0-10492 GCA_949671775.1 Mallotus repandus | reverse complement strand
ATCGTGTAGTGTTGAGATACACTATACTCGGTCATATAGCGTTGAATTGGAAAAGACACCACACTCGGTCGTGTAGTGTTGGGATACACTATACTCGGTCGTATAGTGTTGAATTGGGAAAGACACCACACTCGGTCGTGTAGTGTTGAGATACACTATATTCGGTCGTATAGTGTTGATTTGGAAATACACTACACTCGGTCGTATAGTGTTGATTAGAAATACACTATACTCGGACGTATAGTGTTGATTTGATGATACACTATACTCGATCGTATAGTGTTAATCTGAAAATGCACTACACTCGGATGTATAGTGCTGATTGGAAATACACTATACTCGGACGTATAATGTTGATTTGATGATACACTATACTCGGTCGTATAGTGTTGATTTGAAAATGCATTACGCTCGAACGCATAATGCAGATTAGAAAATGCAGTACACTCGGTCGTGTAGTGTTGATTTGAAAGTACACTATAATCGGTCGTATAGTATTGATTTGGAAGTGCACTACACTCGGACGTATAGTGCTGATTTGAAAGTACACTATACTCGGATGTATAGTGCTGAGATACACTATACTCGGTCGTATAGTGTTGATTTGAAAATGCACTACACTCGGACGTATAGTGCTGATTTGAGAATGCACTACACTCGGTCGTGTAGTGCTGATTTGAAAGTACACTACACTCGGTCGTATAGTGCTGATTTGAAAATACAGTACACTCGGACGTATAGTGCTTATTTGAAAGTGCACTACACTCGGACGTATAGTGCTGATTTGAGAATACACTACACTCGGTCGTGTAGTGCTGATTTGAAAGTACACTACACTCGGTCGTATAGTGTTGATTTGAGAATACACTACACTCGGTCGTGTAGTGTTGAGATACACTATACTCGGTCGTATAGTGTTGATTGAAAGTACACTATACTCGGTCGTATAGTGTTAATTTGAAAATGCACTACACTCGGACGTATAGTGCTGATTTGAAAATACACTACACTCGGTCGTATAGTGTTGATTTGATGATATTAGCTATATTCCCTGTGGGACGTCTAGCTGTGATGCTATCACTACTATGTAGTGTCTAGCTGATTGCACTATATTCCCTATGGGACATCTAGTTAATTGCACTATGGTTCCTATGGAACGTCTAGTGAGATGAATTGAAGTTGTGCTATTGTTCCCATGGAACATCTAGCAAAAGAGTGTGTGAAAGGTGCTATAGGTCCTATGGAGCGTCTAGCAGCTTGTGCTATAACTACTATGTAGTGTTTAGCTAAAGTGAATTCAAAATGTTGTTACAGACTGAAGAAGAAGGAATTATTTCTGTCGTTGAGATTGAATAGGTTCTGTAGAGTATGATGTTGGAAATTAAGGCCCCTAGTTACGTCGACATCACAGCTCTCATTGAGTCCATCACAGAGGATATTCTATTTGATGATGCACTTACTCCTGATGATATTTGTGTTGTTAGTCTTTTTGAATCTTTTGATGTATTGAACTCTAAGTATGATGTAATGAAATATGATTTTGCTTATTTGTGTGATTTGTCTTATGATAATGATGAGCATTTCATTGAACCTTACATGAGCATAGTTGACATTCATTCCATTAACACTAAACCATTTAACATGTGCATGGATGAAAATCCTTGGATATTGCATATTTCAAAGGATGTTACCCCTAAGGAAAGGAGAGAATTAGAAAAAATATTAACAAAATATTCAAAAGTATTCGTTTGGTCGTACGACGACATGCCCGGCATTGACAGGGACATCGCTCAACATTATATCCTAACTAAGCAGGGACACAAGCCTGTGAAACAGAAGTTGTGAAGGTTGAGACCAAAATGGGCACAGTTGGTAAAAGAGGATATAACAAAGCAAATCAAGGCAAAGTTTCTAGAAGTGGTGAACTATCTAGAATGGTTGGCAAATGTAGTTCCAATAACTAAAAAAGATGGGAAAGTAAGCATTTGTGTAGACTACAAAGACCTCAACAAAGCATGCCCGAAAGATGATTTTCCTTTGCCCTATATAAATGTTCTGATTGATAGTGCTACTGCATGTGCTATGTACTCCTTCATGGACTGATTTTCAGGATACAACTAGATTCTCATGGCAATCATCGGTAAAGCTAAGACCACCTTCATCACTGAATGGGGAACATATTGCTACAGAGTAATGCCTTTCGGTTTAAAGAACGTAGGTGCGACCTATTAGAAAATGGCTACAGCAATGTTTCATGATATGATACATAAGGAAGTAGAAGTTTATATTGATGACATGATGGTAAAATCAAGGACCCAGGAATAACATCCAGCTGCATTGGAGAAGTTTATGCAACGGGTAGACAAGTACAATATGAGGCTCAATCCTAAGAAATGTGTATTTGGAGTAACTTTAGGAAAGATGTTGGGACACATAGTCAGTCAGAGAGGAATTGAAGTTGATCTAGACAAGGTAAAAGTAATCCGTGAAATGCCGACGCCAAAGACTGAGAAGGAAATCCGAGGGTTCCTAGGAAAGTTGCAGTTCATTAGTAGATTCATAGCCAGATTAGTAGAAGTATACTAATTGATATTCAAGTTGCTCAGAAGAGACCAGCCTATGGTTTGGAGCGAACAATGCCATATTGTTTTTGATAGAATAAAGGATTATCTCATAAATCCACCAATTTTGAAACCCCCAGAAATGGTAAAGACCTTGATCATGTACTTGGCAATTGAAGACAGTGCAATAGGAGCCATGCTAGCTCAAGAGGGAGAAGCACAAGCCGAACACACTGTTTACTACTTGAGCAAGAAGATGATGCCTTATGAGAAGAAGTACAGGCAGGTTAAGCAGATTTGTTTGGCAATGGTTTGGGCCATGAGAAAGCTAAGGCATTACCTTCAATCTTACGAGATCCAAGCAGTTTTGAAGTTAGATCTGATGAAATACCTATTTGGAGCACCTTCACTGGTTGGGAAACTAGCCAAGTGGCTGGTGTTACTAACAGAATTTGATGTTGAGTATCTGACTAAGAAGACAGTCAAAGGAAGAGCAGTAGTTGAGTTTCTAGCACTAAACACTAGAAGTCTAGGGATGGCACATGTACTTTGACGGAGCAGTAAACCAGTTTGGAGTAAGAATAGGAGTAATTTTGTTAACTCCAGAGAATGAGATAATTCCAATAACAAAGAAACTAGCATTTTGGGTTACAAATAATGAAGCATAATATGAAGCATGTGTCATGGCAATGGAAGGACTGATAGCTTTGAAAGTAACAGAAGTGGAAATATTGGGCGACTCAACGCTAGTAATCAATCAGGCCACCGATGAATGGGATTTGAAAGAGCCATATCTGAAGCCGTATCCAGAGCACTTAGAATAGTTGGGACAGTCATTTTAAAAATATAGGTTCATTCACCTACCAAAAAACCACAATCAGATGGCGGACACCTTAGCATCATTAGCATCAGTTTTAGATGGGCCAACAACCATGCCTATTAAACCTTTAGTGTTACTAAAATTGAGTCGACCGTGTTACAAGAGTGTTAGAGTCATGAAAGTAACAGTGGATCAGAAGCCTTGGTTCTATGACATCTAGTAGTATTTAGACATGCCTGAATACACAGCAGATGCAAGTGAGAAAGAAAAGACAGTTATTAGAAAGCTATCAGCAAAATTCACCTACCACCAAGGTATTTTGTACAAGAGAACTTCAAATGGGATGCAACAGTGCTATTTGGATGAGAACAAAGCAAGGAAGGTAATGATAAATGTTCACGAAGGAGTTTATGGTCCGCATATGAATGGTACTATGCTAGCCAATAAGATAATGAGACAAAGGTTCTTTTGGATGACAATGGTTATGGATTATGTTAAATTCACTAAAAGGTGTCACAAATGTCAGATTCACAGGGACGTCAGTCATTTGCCTCATTAAAAATTACACACCATGTCCTCCCCTTGGCCATTCTCAGTTTGGGGACTCGACATCATAAGAGAGATTCATCCTATAGCCTCTAATGGACACAAGTACATCCTAGTTGTAATTGATTACTTCATAAAATGGGTAGAAGTTGAATCTTACAGTAAATTGGGGGCAAAGCAGGTAGATAAGTTCTTAGAGAGGAGTCTATTATGTAGATATAGGATTCCTCACCATCTGATCTCAGATAATGGGGTGCAATTCCAAAGAGAAGTATGAGTAGTGCTTGAGAGGTATAAGATAGAGCACTACAAGTCATTACCTTACAGACCACAAGCTAATAGACCAGTGGAAGCAGCAAACAAGAACATCAACAAGATCCTCTCAAAGATGATTGCAACTTACCACGACTGGGCCAACAAGTTGTCATTTGCGCTTTGGGGGCCAACAAGTGAGAAAACCCATGGGGGCAACTCCTTTCTCCTTAGTATATGGAATAGAAGTTGTACTTCCAATGAAAGTAGAAATGAAATCCCTTAAAGTCATAGTCGATGCAGACTTACTTGAGATAAAATGGGTAGAACAGAGGTTAGCATAGATGAATATGATAGACAGTGAAAGGTTGAAAGCACTTTATCACACTCAATTATACCAGAGATGAATTGGTAGAGCTTTAGATAAGAGAGTGAAACAGTATGACATCAAGGTTGGAGACTGAGTATTGAGGCAAGCTAAACAGAATCTACCAGATCTAAGGGAGAAGTTCCGACCTAATTGGGAAGGGCCTTATTTGGTTAAAACCGTCCTTTTGAAAGGCGTAGTCAAGCTAATGGATGTCAACGAAAATGAGTTCTCTAAATGGATCAATGTCGATCGTCTTAAGCGATACTATTCGTGAACAAAAAAAAGAAGAAAAAAGAAAAAAAAAACAAAGAACGAGGGGTAAAATACTTAATTAGAAAACCTAAGAGGGCTAATTAAGGACAGGGGTACTATCATTTTGAAATATTCTATATGCAACCATGCTTAGGACAAATACTATTCAGTGCAAATGGAAAACATCGTCAATAATTGCACATGTTAAGAAGTAAAGGCCTGAATCTATATCTATCACATGCAAAAGCAAAATATGCATCTTAGAGTTCATATCATTCTATTTCTGTTGTGCACTCTTTTATCCTTTGTATTTATTATGAGGACATGGCAAAGACAGGAAGGAAGCACAAAAGAGTCAGAAAGCATTAAAATCATCATGTCATGCCATAAAAAAGTTACAATCACATAATATAATCAGGTAATATAAATACAACACAAGGGATAGATCCCTAAACACAACACCCAGAGTCTATGATCTAGGAAAAATGATACAACAATAAGCAACCACAACTAAAGGCCTACACCTAGTCTTCTAAACAACTACATTGTCTATAGTCACCGTTAGAAGTAAAAGCTAAACCCACTCAAGCATTCCCACCATCTGGTCCAGGTGCTACATCATCCATATCTATTGTAAAAGCTGCTAATCATGTCTATAGTTGATTAATCTACTCGCGATAAGATGTTCGCTCCCTCTCCCACTCATGGCTAGCAAGAGTGTACTGAACCTGCATTACATAAACATCACAAACTGCATTCATGCATTTATGCATTTATGTAAAATAAGTACAATAAACAGTCAATAAGAAGGGACTTACACTCTACGTGCTAGTAAACTCCATAAAATACTCCTACGCACTAGTTGCAGCAGTATACTAGAGCTGAGCAGTAGAAACAGGTGCCTATAAAATGAATAAAGAAGTCAAACGATAGACAAGTTAAAGAAAGTAGGAACCCCTAAACAGAGGCAGAAGACTGATATGAGTAGTGTCTGTAAGTGCTATGTCTGACAAAGGCATGCCAAGCCTAGGTAAAGGAAGACGTGTCACAACTTTTGTGATTGACAATCCATAAAAAATCAGGGGCATAGTTCTCATCAACTCACTAAGAACTAAACTGCCAAATGCCATGCCAATAGCGTGAGCCGTCACCTCGGTCCTAGGAGTACTCTCTTCATTAAAGCAGGAAGAAGTTGATCTCTTTCGGTGAGATCCTCGACACTGCAGATAAGCCCTCCTAACTCGTGTCATTTATAAGTTATCGCTAATAAAGTTTGTTTTATGTTTGCACATAAATAGGGGAAAAGGAAAAGATAGGAAACATATAGGATCAAAAGATGCTACCCTAGAAGCATAACGACTTTGAGACGCCCGCGAAGTCCTAGCTTTGGAACCAGAAGGCTATACAAGATCCGCCTAAGGAGGTGGAGGCAGTTGAATGAAGAAAGAGACTCTCAATCCCCAGCCTCTGCAGGACTCTCAATCAAGAAAATACTCTATACCCTAATAAAGGACAAGGAACTTATGTAATCCCTAGCCTCTGTAGGACTCTCAATCAGATTAAAAGTCTTTTTGATCCACTGTGGTTAGCATGGAAAGCCACTCACAGAGAGATGCTCAATAGAAGGACGAGAAAGAATCCCAAACTCTTAAGCCCAAATTTATCAAAAGAAGGAGTCAGAACACCCAACATCAATAAAACACCTAAAAGAGAAGGAGCTACACTCACATCCAGCATGAATAAGTAGCTATATATCCTCATACCACCTCTGCATGCCGCATCCAAACCAAAATACATATAAGAAAGGCGGTTGTGCCCCAGCTATACTTAGGTAGATCGCCTAAATTCCTAAGTACGGGTAACAACCGCAAGGAACCAGTGCCCAAAGCATTCAAGAAGATGATGACACTAAGCAAATAGAATAAGAAACATTAAGCCAATTGCTCTGAACTAACCACTCCAGCATCATAGTTTGACCTAACCTTAGTGATGAGCTCCGCATAATAGATAAGGGTAGAATTACCCTTCTTTACCTCTATAATACCCTCAAACAGCTCCATAGTATAGTTATCCCTCTCCACTACAGAACATCCCTCATCGCTGATAGGGACAGGCTCCTTAGAAAAACTCAACCCAATGATAGCAGCAAAGTCCAATGGAGTGACAGTCATCTCTCCAAAAGGAAAATGAAATATATAAGTAGTGTCCATCCATCACTTGATAAGGGCATACATCACAGTCCAACTCGACGTGTAAGAACTATAATTAAGGGCAGAAATGATACCATCAAAGCCCTTACCAACCACTAAGTGCTTCACATATAAAGGGAGACCCTGATAGTACAAGCTAACCTTGTTGAAGCTACCAGGTAGCGCAGTGACAGATCAACTAGGCTACAACCAACAAGAAAATAATTTTCATATGATAAAATCTGAAAATATCTTTTCTTCATGTTTACAGGAATAAAATGAATAATCAACATCAACAGCAAGATAATGCATAATCGTAAAAGACAATAAAAGCTATGTGGATAGTCATAGCTAAGGATACATAGACAACTAAGAAGCCAAAGATATAGTGAATGAGGAGCTAAAACCACCAAAGCAGATAATAAAAGCCAAAGGAAATAGAAAGTTTCTAATCAGGCATAGAGTAAGTGCTAAACATACGAGCAAGTGCTTAAAAATAGCAAAAAAGCAAGAAAGCGTCAATAACATAAATTACAGTAAGGAGAACTAACCTCACGAAGATGAGTAGTCCAAGCATGGGTCCCCAGGCTGTGAACAATAGGAATCATACCTCCTCGAGTGAGCTCATGATGACTCTGAGAACCAGATGAATGAGAAGTAGCTCTATTACCAGTCCCATCAGTCTCTGTAGCTCCAGCAGCAGTAGAGGTCTTGCACCAGTCTGCATAGCCTCTGCATTAGTCCAAATCATCGAGAGTTAAAGGGACCTCATCAATGTTAACAAGAACATCACCAAATAGGGTGAAATCCATAGTGAACAAAGAGCAATAGAATAACAAAAATAGAAGAAGAGGAGTGAAAACACTCTAAAAACACAAAAAGAAGTCATAGAGGGTCACAAAAGAGGTAAGGACCTTTCCCACAAGCTGAAAATGTTTATTTAAAAGTGTGAACATGCATGTTGGCCTCGCAACTGTGCACATAGCACGTGATTATGCACCCTTGACCATCATGGTCACAAGCTCTTTTACCTTGCACGCACTCTGAGGCACAAGCGTGCGAACTCCAAGTTCCCTGTTTACGCATTCCAACATCCCATACATGCATTATAGTACAAAAACACACACAAAACACACATCAAATGCACAACCATGAGCATTACATGTTATAGGACACTGCATTTGACATCACTGTCATGGAAAAATATCATCATTGTTCGAAAAAAAGATAAAAACAAAATAAAATGACACGAGCGTGACATATCTATGATTGTTGCATCACCATGTTACCAGAAAAATATCCACAGCATGACAACTGATGACATTATTATTGTATCATCACTGTATAGTAGTAGTATTTTCATCGAACGTACACATAGGCATATCACACACACTTCAACACACATGAGACATATGCACACTTTGAGACATGTACATGAACGCACTTTGAGACACGTGCACACACTTCAAGAAATGTACATGTACTTTAAGGCAGACACACACAACAAGTGTTATATCTACAGCTAGAGCCACAGTCAGTGCAGTGAGAGCTACAAACGCTAAGATAAGAGCTACAATAAGAATTATAGACACTACAACAAGTACTAGACCACTAAAAGGGGAAATACAGCAAAATGCGAGCATGATCGTAAATAATAATAAAGCAAAAATCTAGGCAAGCAACAATAGAAGGGAATACTTAGCACATGCAGGTGCTAAACACTAAGAAGTAAAAGGATTTTCTTGGAAGAAAGAGACACCAACAAAAGAAAAATGGAAAGATAGAGCACAATCCAAAGAAACACGTCATATTCCTAGGGAAGTACTCCATCCCACCTTGTTTTAAAGAAAATTCACATGTGCATTCATGCATCCAAGCACCCATATCCATGTTTTCATCCTAAAAACATTTTTTGGTGCTCTTGGAGGTGTACTTGCATTGGAGAGGGGGCACGTGATAGGGATAGACCAGTTAATATTGGTAGTGACCATCTCACTTTGATGAAATTTTCAAAGTATCTCGACTTTGATCAGCAGCTCCGAGTTAAAAATCTCACTTTTATTCAATCTAATGTTTGATGACGTCATGAAAGATAAGAAGTCTACTAAAGGAGAAGTCGCTGGGAACCGAGATGTTCAGGTAGCCTGCGATTATCATGTTAGACCTTTGAAGAGGTTTGAATGATGTACACGACGGGGTTTAGCGCACATCCAGGGCTCCAGGGAACACACTAACCATATCACAAAGACATGGCGTGGAGATGAGGAGTCGCCACCCAGGGTAATAACTGGGACAAATCGTAGGTGGTGGTAACTCGATTCTCTAAAAGAGAGTTAGCACCACAACCAGGAAATTCTTGGAACAAAATACCAACTTCTTTTAGTCTCGTGTTCTTTAAAATTAGTTTATGAATTACTATTTTATTCTCTAATTATATGCAATTTTATTTAAACCCTAATTTAGTATACATTTAACTCTAAGACATTTAGTCATGAAAGAGCACATAAAAAAATGCATTTACAAGGCGCAACATCCCTAAATCTAAACTACATTGATTTTAGTTTTAAGTTAGATAAATCTACATATTTAATTTGCAAAATGTAATGGAACTAAAGCTGGGCCTATATTTTAATTACCTTAGTGAGCTTAAATCTATTATTTTTTTAATTCTAAGGAAAGTGGGCTTAAGTCTACTATTTTAAGGAAATGGATTTGATTGAGCTTAAATTAATGGGCCTAGTTCTAATAAATTTTAAATTAAATGAAGTGATCCTAAATCTATTTATTTTTAAAAAAAGTGCTTTAATGGGCTAAGCTAAGTCTAAGTTAATTTTATTAATTAAAAAGGTGGGCCTAAGTCTAAATTAACTTAATGAGCCTAAATTAATTTTAAAGTTAATTAAACCTAAAACAAGTTTTAAAGCATATTAATAATGAGTTTAACCTAAGCGTGGGTTTGGGGCCCAAAATAAAAAAAAGCCCAAACAATAAAAATAAAGCAAATAACAAATAAGCACATATACTGTAATTTCTAACCCTAATTCAATTTACATGCAACCTAAATTAATCTAAAGCCACTATTAATTTTAATTAGATTTTTACCAAGTGAACCTAATTTACTAATTGATTTTAAAGTGTAGAAAAGTAAATATTTACTATTTTTCCTCTATTGGGTCTATTACAATAATCTACTGAAAATAAAAATAAAAATTAATTACAACCCAAAAATAATAAATAAAAATATAAAATAAAAAAACCTAAATACGCAAAAACCCTAAAAACTACATTCAAGTACAAAGTTTAATCCATGACATTCCATGGATCTTCATGGGTTAGTCTTGGTTCAATCATGTGACTCCATCCTCTATTTATGTTGCTCCCACCATTATGAAATATAGACAAACAATAAATAAAAATCAGTAAATAGTTAAAAAATAAATATAAAATAAAATAAAATTAAAATGAAGAAAAACAATATAAAACAAATGAACAAATAAACATA
>CATIWM010588550.1:0-11576 GCA_949671775.1 Mallotus repandus | reverse complement strand
TTCAGTGATTGATTATTGAGGCTTCATTTTGAAGAGTTCATACTCATACATGTGGAGTTGAACCTTCTTGCTCCTTACTTGAACATTTCCTTCATAATGATTTTCTAAGGTTTCCCATATTTCCTTGGCCGAAGTGCGATGTTGAAGCTTGCCTCCTTCTTCTTTTGACATAGAAGAGACTAGAGTGATCATAGCCTTTTTATTTTTGTGATTCCTTTCTTCTTGAATGGCATTCTAAACATCTCTTGGGATTTCAGTAATCACATCATCAATTATAGCTTTGGGTGTCTCCCAACCTTTTTGGACAATGTCCCAAAATTTGATGGAGTTACAATCAAGATAGAGCTCCATTTTGAACAATGAGGATAATTGCTACCATCAAAAAATGGTCTAAGAGAAAAGGTGTTTTCACTCCCCATGATCTTGTATTCTAGCAATGAAGTTCCTAGAATTCAAGCTCTGATACCAACTGAAAATGCCTTAGAGGGGGGGGGGGGGTGAATAAGGTAATCAAATCCAAATCGACAGTAATTGAAATTTAAACAAAAATAGAAAGAATATTGGGAAGGAAGAATGAAGAACACAATGATTTAAGGAGTTCGTATTCAAAAACAATCCTACGTCTCCACTTAACTTATCCCAAAGTTAGGATTTTCAATCACCCACAATCTTACTCACAAGATTGAGATTACACAAGAGTTTAAGGCTCACTCTTACAACCTTACAAACAAGAGTTTCTAGGCTCACTCTTAAACCAAATCCCAAGTGTTTTAATGGCTAAACACTAAAACCAATTCCTTTAGAAATAAATCTCACTTCCCTTCTAATCTATCCCAAGACTTAGATGAAGTAGAAATTCTATTTCTAACACACAACCAACTCTCACAAGAGTTAATGAATCTAAGAATGAATAAATTGAAAGTTCGAGAGCTTTGATGAATGCTTAAGAGAGAATGACTGATAAATAAGTTTCTTGGCATTCAATTGAGCTCTTGGAGGTGTTTATATAGATAAACACTAAAAAATATAGCTGTTAGATGTATCAATTATGTCTCCAATGTCTATAAATGATTTTTGAATATTCTTGGACTTTTTGCAGCTTAAAGGATGCTCACGATCGTGAGGAAGTGGTTCTAGCTTGTGAGGAGGAAAGTACTAGCCGTTACCTTTGAAAAAAGTCAAAAATTCCCATTTTTTGCTGTCAGGGGAGTGCTCATGAGCTGCTCATGGTTGCTCATGATCGTGAGCACTCTTCATGAGCATCACTACCTAAATCACTTAAAAAGGCATAAAAAGATGCTACAGGAGGTTGCTCGTGAGACACTCGTGAAGGTGCTCGTGAGCGTCACTGAAGACGATCGAATTAGCCTTAACTTTCTTCATAAAAGTTATAGATATTTGTCTTATATTTCCATATAACTTTGAATTATCTCAATTTGACATCTTTAGCTCAAGATATTGATTAAATACTAAGAGTTGCTCAACTTAAGATGAAAGTTGCACATGCTGACTTCGATTCAATGTTTGCATATCCAAATGAGTATTGATTTTGTCAAGTAAGCTTAATTCGGAAATATTAGGATGTCTACTTCAAATGTTAAGAAGATCACGTCTTCATCATAGAGCTTTAAGAGTGTAAAAATCTTCTTTGACTCTAGGAGGTCGAATTAGCCCAATAGCATGTTTAACTCCATTTTGATTTCCATGATAGTCTTAACTTATACACACTTAAACAAACATATTAAATGCTCAAAACTAAGATTTTTAAGATCAAAATCAAGATTGATTATTGCTAAGGTCAACATAAACATAAAACAAACAAGAAAAGTAAAGAAAGAAAATTTTATATGAAATCAAGAACTTAAAGCTTGAAAATGAAAACTCTTACTAATTTAAATAAGTTTGAAGCTCCTAACTTAGCCCTCAAAGACTAGTTTGTTGATTCAAATCCTTATGAATGTAATAACTCCTTCTACCTTCTTAAGAAAATGGATTCTTAGGCTAAAACTCTCTTTTTCTCTTCTTTTCCTCTTTTCTCTCCATTTTTCTCCTTATTTTCTCTCAAAAAACGTTATTTTTTTCTTTTTCTAACTCCCTTCCCTGAACCTCCTCCTTCCTCCTCTCCTTTCAGCTCCAAAAAAAACCCTTTTAAGCCACCTCCCTTTGCTTTTTCAATCCCCCCCTAAAAAAGCAAGACTAGACATCCACCCTCATTTTTCATCATGTGTGCACCTTTTCTTGCCTTATTTTTATCTCAAAAGTCTTATTTTCACACACAAATCTTCAAATCAGAGATATATGGGTCCCCTCCCATGTGTAATGCAGCCAAAAATAGCATTTAATACTACATAGGTCAGCTATGAAGAGGAGTCGCTCTTCATAGAGGCGTCGCCTCTTTGCAAAGAGGAGATCGCCTCATCGATGAGGTGGTCGTCTCTTTGGTCCTGACAGCTACTATATTTGGGCCAAAGTGAGCTTTGGGGTTGGTTTTGAAGCTTTGGATCTTAGCTAGGTGTTTTAGGCTTAGATTTGATATTTTGGACTCTCAAGTCCATTCTAAAGAAGGTTTCGGATTTCTCTTGCATTCAAAATGCGTTCTACCTCATCATCTGACTTTCGTTGCGGGCTGGTCAAATTGAGGGTGCCTACAGTTGGTTCTGCGATGTATACAATGACGTCACGGGTAGCAATAATTTTATTTGTCCTTTTTATTTTTTAAAAATTTAATTTTTTAATTTTTTTAATCTAAAACTTAAATCGCATAAGGATGAACTTATCGTATAAAGATTTAAATGCCTGTAACTAGTAAATTCTTTTTAATAATCTAATGAAAAAAATTGAACGAGAGGCATAATGATCATTGTGTCGAGACTTGTGACGCATTGTAGCGACACACGTACATCACATGCCGCAATATAAATCTTTATTCTAAAAATAATCATCAAGATTTGAGATTTATATTCAAATTTATAATATTTTTGTATTAATTATACAAAGTAACAAAAGATTTGATGATTTTTGGTCAATTGTAGAGGAGAAAGAGGAGAGAGAGACGAGGAGTTAGATAGAAAAACTTTTCCAGTGGATTAATGGTTTCTAATTATATCAATAAAAACGTAGGAAAAATATTTCCACAAAATTTATAACTAGTCAAGATTTTAGAGGTCTAGAGAAGAGCCAAGTGAAAAATAATAATAGTAATGCTCAACATTTCCAAATTGTAATACTGTGGAGGATAAACCAAAGCAAAAGAGAACCGTTACTGACGTGGATAGCTCCAAAACTACAAAACCCAAGTAGCACGGGACTAACCAATTCCAGCAGCACTCAACCAACCGTCTCTGAACGACTAAAGCCTAGCGTCAACAGCAATTAACTACCATTGCCAATAGAGCATAACCATCCCTTCTTTGATGTTCATCTCTGCACGCATGTATAACATAGCCATCTTTGAAGTTGTAGTTTGAACCAACTTCAACAATGGCTTTATCCGTATCTATGTCCTGTAGTTTCATCCACCAACACCGTTACTCCCTCTTACCCACTACTTTCAAATCCTTCAATTATAACAGAAAAACAGTTGTGGCGCGAAACTCCAACGGTAATGCTAATCTTCCCTCTTCAAATGGTGCTCCATTGGTCAATGATAAGACATCCTTTCCAGGTCTTTCTCTCTTTCTTATTACCAATTTTTGGACTTGTTAGTAAGTGTTTTTTTTTTTTCCTGAATGTTTTGATAGAATTGAAGTGCAGGGAAGGCAGAGGCAGATTTCATTGTAATTGGGAGTGGTATTGGTGGATTGTGTTGTGCTGGGCTTTTAGCTAGATACCAACAGGATGTTCTTGTTTTAGAAAGTCATGATCTTCCTGGAGGTGCTGCTCATTCTTTTGAGATTAAAGATTATAAGTTTGATTCTGGTCCTTCCTTGTTTTCTGGTTTGCAATCTAGAGGTCCTCAGGCTAATCCTCTTGCCCAGGTAATTTCTTCTTTTTGTTCTTTACTTGCTCATTTCAATTCATACTTGTTTGGGGCTTATTTGGCCTTTTATTAGAGTTCTGGTGATGATTTTTTAGTACCAATAATCTGACGCTTATTTGGTTATTACAGTTTATTTTGATGTTAACTCGTTCATATTGCTATCAAGAATGGATTAGACGTCTTCCCATTTGAATTTTGTATTTAACTTGGTGTGCATGTGTGTGCGCATGAGAGGAAAGTAGTAGATTTGCAGTTTCACGGGGGTTCTTAGTTATACTAATTCTTTTCCTACTGAGCTATTGGGGACTTGAGGTAGTAACTAGTGGTAATGGTTGCGTTTTTGTGATCAATGTCTTTTTCATGGATGGGATTGCCACTATTTGCATTCATAGGCAGTTATCAGCATCTACAATTCAGCTCATATATTAGCAGAATTCATGATTACTCAGGTTCTGGATGCACTGGGAGAGCCTCTTCCTTGTGTGAAGTATGATTCTTGGATGGTCTTCGTACCTGAAGGTGAATTCTTGTCACGCATTGGCCCTACAGAATTTTACAAGGTTGGTTTTCTTAATTGTCCATGGATTGGCCATTTGTGCATCTTGGCTGCTTTTTTTCAGTCTACCAATTTCCCCATCACATTTCTCCAACAGATTTTGTTTCTTCGGCATTTTCACATTCTCTGCAGCACCAAATGCTCTTGAATTACAGAAGTGTGTGCCTGATTAAGCTTTCTGTGTTTTCCTTTATCTTTTAGGACCTTGAGAAGCATGCAGGACCCAATGCAGTGCAGGAGTGGAAAAAACTTCTTGTAAGTAACACTTTGCGTTCGTTCTATTGAAATTGATTTAAACCCTTTCATTCTGGGGATTTCACCTGTTAAACTGCATTTTTTCTACAGGATGCAATAATTCCACTGTCTTCAGCTGCAATGGCTCTGCCTCCTTTATCTATCCGAGGTGATCTTGGTGTTATTTCTACTGCTGCAACTAGGTATGCTCCTTCCCTGTTAAAATCTTTTGTTCAGATGGGACCTCAGGGAGCTTTAGGTGCTACAAAGCTTCTTAGACCGTTCTCAGAAATTGTCGACTCATTGGAGCTGAAAGACCCTTTCATACGCAACTGGATCGACTTATTAGCTTTCCTTCTAGCAGGGGTGAAATCTAATGGTATACTCTCAGCAGAGATGGTAACTAAACTATGGCTTATTTAAGTCCTATAATATGTTAGTGCAATTTAGTAATATGCTACTGTATCTGATTAATACTTGATCTTTTCGTCTTCTATTTCTTGCAGATTTATATGTTTGCAGAATGGTATAAGCCAGGTTGCACTCTTGAGTACCCTCTTCATGGAAGTGGTGCTATTGTTGATGCTCTTGTCCGAGGCTTGCAGAAGTTCAATGGGCGGCTTTCTTTGAGAAGCCATGTGGAAAAGATTGTTGTTGAAAATAATAAAGCGATTGGAGTCGAGTTGAGAAGTGGTCAAGTAAGTAGAATTGATTCTTTAAGTGACAAATGGTAAACAAGAAATCACTGAGGATTCTTCTATGCTCAAAGAACAGTCTTGTGTTTTGCAGTTCATACGTGCCAGAAAAGCTGTCATCAGCAATGCATCTATGTGGGATACTTTGAATCTGTTACCTAATAAGGAAGTTCTTCCAAAATCATATGTAGACAGGATTAACACAACATCACAATGTGAATCTTTCATGCATCTCCATCTGGGCTTTGATGCAGAGGTTCGTAAAGTTGGTACATAACATGCATTTTTATGATGAACTAGACTTTCCATTTTCCAAGTTCATCGTTCTTTGCTTCTGAACATTATAGATTCTCCACATTTGTGCAACATATGCATCAGCAGTCTCAAATGCTAGAATTTAAGCATGTCTATAAAATTTGTATTGGCATTAACAATTAATCTTGTTCTTATTCTTTGCATTCATGTTCAGGGCATACGTGAGGACTTGGGGATTCATCATATAGTTGTGAATGACTGGGATAGAGGAGTTGATGCTGATCAGAATGTAGTTTTAATATCTATTCCTAGTGTACTCAGTCCAGATTTGGCACCCCCTGGAAAACATGTGTTACATGCTTATACGCCTGGAACTGAGCCATTTGAATTGTGGGAAGGACTTGACCGAAGAAGTGCTGAGTACAAACAGCTCAAAGCTGAGCGATCAGAGGTATGTATGGGTTCAACAACACTTTGGTTTAGTCTGTTGTTATCTTTTTTGCTTCAGGATTATTCGTCTGGATGAATATTTCAATGAATTCTCAGCATCAGGATCCTGAGACATGATTTAAATATCTTAGTATTAAGCAATGCCTTGAACTACCAACTTGCTGAAGACATTGTAGAACATCTATTAGTTTCCTGTAAAGTTAAAATAGCTCAAATTGTCACATATGGTCTCATTTGCTGCTTTGACGTCTATCATTTTCAAAACAAATTATCCATGAAATTTCTGTTCATGATGATCCATATTTGTACCTTTTTTTAGTAAACTATTTCTCACAGAATTCCTGTGAGGCAGGTAATGTGGAAAGCAGTTGAGCGTGCAATTGGTCCGGGCTTTAGTCGTGAGAAGTGTGAAGTGAAGTTGGTAGGAACTCCATTGACGCATCGAAGATTTCTTCGGAGGAATAGAGGAACTTATGGACCAGCTATACAAGCAGGAAAGGATACTTTTCCTGGACATTCAACTCCCATATCACAGCTATACTGCTGTGGAGATTCTACTTTTCCTGGCATTGGTGTCCCTGCAGTTGCAGCTAGTGGTGCTATTGTAGCTAATTCACTAGTTTCTGTGTCTCAACACTCCCAGCTTCTTGATGCAGTTGGAATTTAAATTCATTGGTGAGTTCAAGTTTCATTTATAAATCAACACATCTCTTGTATACAGTATATGCCTTATAGTACAACATGTTCAACACATCTCTAGTCTTCAACATGTTCTTGTAGCTGTTGTACTCCTAACATAAGGCATGATGGTGCTTCTATATTCTATAATTTTCATGGCTCGAAATTGCACACATTTGTTTGAATATAGAGGTTGAGACTGCCAAGATTTTCTTGAGTTAATATCAGCTTGCTATGAAAGCATTTTGACATTTTCATCAGGAGCAGCACGCATTAGATGATAATTATTCACTTAATGTCTTCAAAATGCTTGGTTTCTTGGTGGTTTTTGGTTTTGTTAAATGCATGGACATGCTTTCTTGAATCATGATTGCAACTTCCAAAGTTTAAGTATGTACTTCATAATGCATTAATGACATGTCCGCCATGGATTCTTACATTTCTATTATAACATTGTTGTAATGCACCTCTCATCACTAGCCATTAAAGCCCTATGTTCTGTTGGGAGGTTAAGGAGAGATGGTGTGACCCTGTATATGCCCAGATGGTCCAAACAGGTAGCTGCCAATTTCCCCTTTTCACTTTTATCCTTTTCTCACAAGTGTCATCATTCTCATTTTCATAGACCGGTCTGAAACTTCATTATGCCAGCAATTATTAGTCTAGACAAGCCTGAAAGATAGGTGGTCAATTGGTAGTATATGAAGCAATGAAATAGACAATTAGGGGTGTTCAAAAACCAACCGATCCGATGTTCCAACCCCGAACTGAGCCGACCCGAGCCGGGTCGGTTCCTATTTTTAGACATTTGTAAATTTCAGTTGGTTACCGAATCCGACCGAAAACCGACCATTTAGTTCGTATATATATATTTTATAGCTTAAAATACATTAAAATTGTGCTTGTTGCAAAGTGGTAAGGCTTCATTAACCGAGATTATAGAGTTCTCGGGACGCATCGAGACTATTTGGCCACCTGACTTCTTTGTTTTTTTAATTTTATATATTATTTATCGGTTACTCAAAATTCTAGCGGAAACCCGCAGCAACTTGGCAGCTCGGGTCGGTCTTTAATTTTGAAAATTTCTCAAATCCAACCCCAACCCGCTCTGCCCGATGAACACCCCTATAGACAATGGAAGTAAAAACTGTGACGTCCATTTCAAAATGATAATATATATATAAGATAACATGTGGGGACAGAGGAAGAAGCTGAGGAACCAAAGGTATAGATAGAATTAAAATCATCATTGCAGAATCAGATGAATATAGATTCTCAATTAGAAAGCAACTAGATGTTGGAGACAAGAACATCAAAGAAACTCATTTTTGTTTCAGAATGTATTACCATTAACTATTCAAAATAAACCATTAAAGGAACATATATGACTTAATATATATGTGGACCGTACTCTTATAAATTTAACTTTTTTTATTAGTGTATTTTCTCGACTTACAAACTGACTATTTAAACATTTCAACTTGCTTAAAAACAAGATTTATCAATATTTTTTAATATTGTTTGAGGTGTTTAAATAATATTTTATATGTTAAAACGAAAATAATTTAGACAAATATTCAAAACTTTCAACATGCAGCATGACTTGTTTCTGTCTTCTGGGTCATCATCAACCAACCAGAAATGTATATAATTAAGTTTTGCAGTTGAAAAGAATATGATGTTATATGGGTTGCTAATGCTATAAGCCTATAACTCCCACCATCAAATGAGGAGCTCTTGTAACTCTTACAATGTTAACATTCTTTATCCATTAACCATTGGAAGCTTGCATGCATCAATTACACAAACTTATTTAATCACTTTGGATCAAGAAATTGAAGTTGCATAGAGCATTAGAGATGCCCATTTTGTATTTGGAGAAACATACATAGAGAGAGAGAGAGAGAGATTATTGCTCATAGAAATCATGCATGCGCAAGGTTAATTCTATGCACCCACATCAATGCACGCATGCAAAGAGAGAGAGAGAGCTAAAGAAAAGCTACCAACTTGCTCATTGAATTGACTGTATATCATGGAGATCTTGCTAAAACAGCTTGACATGGTCTTTGCTTTTTTTTAAGCCACTTAATCAAGTTATGATTAGATCTAGCTAAGCTTTGCATTGTCTTTATGATTTGCTTTTATTATTATTATCTTTATTATCCCTTCTTTTTTAGTGGACCAACCAGTCCTGTTTTCTTTACATCATCTCGCTGGCCTACTAGGTTTTGAATTATATGCAACTGACCATATATATCTATGGTCTAAGGACCACTAAGTTTTTGAGTTCTGTTGTGTACTTTCATGCTACACCACCCTCTACCCATTAATTTTTTCTTTTTAACCTTTGCATCTCAAGCATGCAGGACACTACGGAAACCTCAAAAATTATATGGCTAGAGTAGCTCATGGATCTTTTTTTCCTTGGGTAAAATGATATAAAATAAGGGACAATTCTTTTAATAAAAATTAATTTTACCAAGAGATAACTTATTACTTCGCGGATGGGGAGGGATTCGAACAGGATATTACTGTTAATATTTTAGTTTTCAAGACCAACATTTTCAACTGCTTTTCGAACTAGAATATGAACTTTCTAAGCCAACAACGGATCGGCTTGGCCCATTCCTCAGGTGAGAAAGATAGAGTATCTAGAACTAGTTCCTTTGGTTGAGAATGACGAGTCTTAAGTCGAATAAAGACAGGGCGAACTCTAGCTGCGTTCCTCAGGCTGCTGTTGAACTGATACATGCACCGAATGCTCATACGGGAAAGTTTACTCCCGAGTGTTGCTCTGAAAAATCCTTTCTTTATCGTCCACTTTGGATCAATTTTGAGTTATAATATATTCAGTCGCATTAAAGTAATTGTTGGAAGACATATATCACCCTTATAGTTCTGCCGAAATTGAATAGAATTTATTAAAATCCATTGAACTCTGAATATTAGTGATCTAAACTAAAAATTAATTTCACAAATCAATAGCAACATGATCTGAACCATACATATCGTGACGTCATTGAAAAATGTAAATATTAGACTACTCATTCACTCTTAATTTTATAATTTTATTCAATTTCTTTCCTTTTAATGCTAGAGATTTTCTCTGTCTATATATGTCTATATATATTTTTTAAAGAAAAATCAAGAAAGTTTAACTTATATTTTTTTTAGGTGGACCATGCGTCAATATTATCTCATTATAGTTCTGAAAATTATGTGAAACTAAAAAATTTATCAACTTAAAAGAAAGGACTACCAAAAGTTTCTATTCATCACATAGAAACTCAAAGGCTCTTTTCCAAATCCAAAGTTACAATCTTTTGTGACTTAAGCAAGCAAGAATCAAACAATTATAGCATGTGAGATGTGTCCCAAAGCAGATAAATTTTAAGTCTTATAGTTTGTTCTCTTTTTCTAATATGTCAACTATTGGTGAATTGTTGTGTGTTGGGGTAGGGTTCCAATTTAGCTTTTTGGAAAGTGAAGGCTTATGGGAGAATTATGATTCAACAAGGGAAAACAGAAAAGAAAAGAAAAGGAATTTTGCTATAGAATCATTTGATTGCTTGGTGGAGTAAGTTTATTTAAAAGAAGAAAACCACCACCAACCTTTATATGTTTTATTATATATATATGTGAATAGTTTAGGTGTGAGATTTAATGTCTATTGTTTTCTTAAGTGAATAAACATGCCAATCTAGGTTATTGGTTAATGGCTACACATGTTTATGTTTGTTGGTGTTGCACAAATAGAAAAATGAATAGATAAAATTCAAGAATTTGTACTCAATTTTGATACTTCAAATGCAAGGAGATTATCTAAATATGATTTCTTGATTTTTTTTCTTCCATATTATAAAATAGATATTCGACTATCGAATCAAGATTTGTATAATATTTTTTTATTAAAAATGGTTTTTATATTTTTTTAATGAAATTTAAGTTCTAAATCTAAGTGTACATTCTCAGCCACGAGACTTAGCCATCTATGCTTGTTCAAAAAATTCTTTTATAAAAAAGTATACATAAAATCCATAAACATTGTGATAGAGTGATTCCCACCTTTATTATGGAAAAAGATGAACTAAATCTACTTATAAATTACTTTTTAAATTCGTGTGTATTTGTTAAAATTTAAACACATTAGACAATCACTTGTTATTTATACTTTGCAAAATGATCTTCAAGAATAACATGAATCCAAAGGTAGATTTAAATACAATTAAAATTTAAAGTGGTAATTATCCATCAAAAAGATGATTTGTCTTTTTAATTCCCCCTTTATTATCAACTATAAATATAACTTAAAATTTATGGTTGAAGGTAAAAGACAATGCTACAGTTGAAAAAAAAAAAAGGAATTGCTTTAGGTGGGATTTAATTATTGAACCAGCATTTCATTTAGATAAGAGACACAAGATAGCTTCTTGATCAATTGACAACTAAATAATTGATATTTTAATGTTGTGATGTTGAAATCCTTTATATTATATAAGTAACTATAATTATAGAATTTGATCACTCTCAGTTTTACATTGATAAATATGACAACTGGAATAAGCCAAAACCATGATAAAGATTATGCAATTCATATCAAACTATGACAAAGATTATATATGCAATTTATATAAAATGAAGACATTAAAATATCAATAGTATAATAGTCTATGATACATTTATGTTAACAACTCCACACTAATTAGTGGTTAATGTAGTGACAAAT
>CATIWM010588445.1:0-11007 GCA_949671775.1 Mallotus repandus | reverse complement strand
GAGTTAAATAATTTCTCAAATCTCCTACTTCACCTTTCCTGAAGAAGGAACTGTATGGAATTCTTGTAGTGCCCTTACCATTCATGTTTCCTTCCAAATTTTTCATATTTTCAAAACTACAAAATTTAGAGATCTCTTTTGTAGGACCTTGCTTCTCTTCCTCCACTGAAAAAGGAAATCCCAAGAACTCAGCCAACATTTTCGTGCACACTATGTTGTCATCTTTCAAATCTTCATATTTCAAGAATAATATCTTGTCAGGATTTTCCAAGCTTGCTCTCCAATATCCCAAAACATGATTCCAAAATAGTCCAAAGCTATGGATTCCCCAACAATTCAACTCGAAGGCTTCCTCAAATGTAGGTGGATCCTTGCAGCCAGGAAGTTGTAGAGCAAAGTGCTAGTTGGAGTTGAGTTGATCCAAAGGATTCCTACACACATAAACTATTTTACACCTAGAATTTGCAATGGAACTTGGCAGGGATGCATATGGCACATGGGTATTAAATATTCTTGGCTCTAGAATTGATTCAAGATCCGAAAATTGGGTTTTCCTTTAAAGTTGAAACTCAAAGGAATGCACAATCTGATGAGAATTTGAACTGAACAAGGGGCTGGCATTGAGAGTGGAATATTGAGTTCGGTTTATAGTCAAATGAATAACAACCTTCATCCAAGTTGTACCTGATTTCAGCATGGTGGCAAGAATTATATCTGTATCATGAACTTGGAAGTGTTTTTGAAAGGAGATTAAGGGTTTAATAATAGCTTTTCGGCACCAAATGTCTTAGTAGAAGCAAAGATTAGTTCCATTAAAATATCTTTCATTGGGAAGTGTAGAGAGAAATTTCTGAAATAATTCTTCTTCTTCTTCTTCTTCTATAGTAGTTGTAGTGGTATTATTAAGGGTGCTTGTGTTTTCCATGAAAAAGAGAGAAGATTTTATAAATAGATATCAAAACTAGGAATTAATTGGGAGGCAATGTCAACATAAATAATGAATGAGTTTATAAAAGGTGTTCTTGCATGTGATGTTTCATTGGTACAACTCAGCCTAGTTTAGCTATTTTTTGACAACTTTTTTCACTAATGCGTGTGAATGTAACTGTATATTCATATATTTGAGAATGAAGATTACAAGGTATTAATATATTAAGGAAAAGCTAGAGTTCTATATAACCTCTATAACTAGACATGTATAACAAGAATGATAATAGTACATAAGATAAGGTCAAACAATATTTACTAAGACCCCCCCGCAAGCCTAGGACCATCACGAAGAGGGAGTTTGGCACAAAGACTTTGAAACTGAGTGATGGGCAGTTGCTTGGTAAACAAATCAACCAATTGGTCTTGAGTAGGAAGAAAATGAACCTGAATGGATCCATTTGCAACTTGTTCTCTAACAAAATCAAAATCCAACTCGATATGCTTTGTGTGAGCATGAAAAATTAAATTAGAGGTGAGGCAAATAGCACCAATATTATCATAATGCAAGATTGATTTGGAACATGGAAAACCAAGCTCGCCAAAAAGAGACTGACACCATATTAGTTCAGCAATAGCATGAGCTATGGCCTATTCACTTTTTGCAGAGGATCGTGCAACTGTAGGTTGCTTCTTTGCCATCCAAGAAATCAAAGAGGTGCCAAGAAAAATACCATAGCCACTTGTGGATTGACAATCATCAACATCACTACCTCAATCACTGTCTATGTAATAAGGAAGCCCGAATATGGAAGAATGAGAAAATACTAGACCTTTAGATTTGGTACCTTATAGATAGCGTAACAATCTTTTCAATGCTATCCAATGAGATGAACTACGAGAGTTCATGAATTGATATAATTTATTAACATTATAAGCGATGTCTAGTCTAGTAATGGTGATGTATTGTAGTGCCTCGACAATTTTTCTGTAATCTTCGGCTTGTGAAATGGGCTCATCATGATTTTTGGTGAGAGGAGGCTTGATGGCAAAAGGAGTGAAGCAAAGTTTTGAGTCCTTCATGCATGTTCGGTCAAGTAAGTCACATACATATTTGCATTGAGAAACCAAAATGCCAATGGACTGTCGATGAACTTAAGGCCAAGAAAATAATGGAGATCACTAAGATTACGAATGGGAAATTCTTGTTTAAGTTTAGTAATCATATCACACATAAGAGAAAGATTACAACCGGTGACTATTAAATCATTAGCATACACTAAAAGAAATATAACACCTTCCCCGTTGCGATAAAATAAACAAGGAGTGATCACACTTGGATGCCACAAAATTCAAAGTTAACAAAAGTGAACTAAGACAATGAAACCATGCCCTAGGTGCTTGCTTTAAACCATATAATGATTTTTAAAGTTTGCAAACATAGTCAAGATGAGAAGAGTCATGAAAACTTAGAGGTTGTCATAAAGAAAGGCATTAGACACGTTTAATTAATGAATTGGCCAATGGTGCATGGTAGTAATTGCCAAAATGTGCGAATAGTTGTAGCCTTAATGACAGGACTTATAGTCAAGACTGGATTGCTATGTAAAACCTTGAGCCACCAAATAAGCCTTGTAGTGCTCAATACTACCATCTAACTTTCTTTTAATTCTGTAAATCCACTTGCAACCTACAATATTAGCATGAGAAGGTCTTAGAACCAAAGTCCAAGTAGAATTAGTAAGGAGTGCATTTATTTCTTCAAACACAGCATTAGTCCATACTTGATGCTTAGAGGCTTGGAGATATGTGTTTGGTTTGGTTAGGAGGTAATTCTGTTTGGTGGGTTCAGTGAAGGCAATGTATGCATGGCATTTATAGAGTGTGGATGGACATAATTGCTTGGTGTGGGTGGGAGTAGGGTTATTGGTAGAGATAGGATATTGGGTAAGGTCAACCACTAAATTTAGTTCAGATGGGGAAGGTTCGGTTAGGTGAGATTGACGTGAATGACTGTTGGTGGGTGATGTGGATAAGGATGGTGTGGGAGTAGGATAAAGGGAAAGAGTTTTGGGTGAAGAAGAATTAGAAGAAGAAGTAGGTAAATGAGATAAAGATAAAGAATTAGAAGTTAAGGACATACTTGTTACTGAGGAACCGAGAGATGATGTAGAGATTGTGATCCATAGAGTTATTAGAGTGGATGAGGTTGAGGTAGGATAGGAAGACAAGTGTTTGAATGGAAATAAAGTTTCATCGAAAGAAATATGTTTGGTAAAGTAAATGTGATCCTTATCAATATCTAAACATAAATGCCCATGATGAGTAGGGGAATGACCTAGATAAACATATTGTTGTGTGCGAAAAATGGTCTTAACCATAGATAAGCCACACAACTAAATTTTTTTAAATCTATGTATTTGGGTGGCTTTTTATACAATAATTCAAAAGACATGAATTTTGTATGGGTGGGAGTAGCCAAGGCATTCTAGACAACATATGAAGATGTAAGGCTAATAATGTATGGCTACACTTCTTCGGTGAGAGAGGACAGCAACAATGATAAGAGTAATTGGTCCTTTTGAAACCAAGTAACAAAGGCTTGGTTGGAAACTTGTTGGTTAGGATCGATGGTAGAGGGAATGATGACTGCTGGTGCCGGAGAAGAGCCATCGACAAGTCCGGTCATGGAGTGATAATTTAGTAAAGGCAGGAATTGTGTTTTCTAAGCCAAAAAAATTTTCAGATTGAGCTTTATAGCAAAGCTATGGTGTGCAGTAGCAACATTTGCTGATGAAGTAGGTAAGGCAAGTTGGTTTTCGGTATTGGCCATGGAAGAAAATATTCTATTAGTCAAGAAGAAAAGAGAAAAATTATCAGACTTGAGGCTCTAATACCATGTGAATGTAGCTATATATTCATATATTTGAAAATGAAGATTACAAGGTATTAATACATTAAACTAGAAGAGCTAGAGTTCTACATAACCTCTATAACTAGATATGTATAACAAGAATGATAACAATACACAAGATAAGGTAAAACAATATTTACTAACAATGCGACCTTAATTGTGCACATGAAAATTCATGTGATAGTATTTAGCATCTCTAAAAAATAGTACATAATTAAGGGTAAAAAATAAAATATTTTACCAATCTGCTGAAATTGTGGTCGTTTGGTTAAAAAAAAAAATTTATTGGGTCGTTTGTTAAAATTTTAGATATTAACTAAAAAAAACTGTTAAAATTTTAATCATGGTGGATTTCACTATGTTGTTAAAAATTTATATTGATTTTGATACCTTTTTTATTATTTGAATATATATTTTTTGATTTATTTCACTGCAATAAGTTAATATTTAAAAATCTATTTACATTGTATGTTTAACATGTAAAATTTAAATATATGATTTATTTTCATAAAAATTAACTTTTACACTGTAAAATAAATACCTTGAATTTCACAGACCAATGCTATTGAAGCTGATACTACTTTGATACTATTTTAATTTATTAAAACTTATTTCTAAAATTTTATTATTAAATCATAAAAAGAATAATTATTTATAATATAATACTAAATTAAATGGTACAAAAAATTAATATAAAAATTTTGAATTAAATAGCATTGCTTCTTCATAACATCTTCTATATTATTTAATCGTGCTCTTCCTTTCCAACTAGTAAACAATTAGGAGGCACTACCAAATATTTTAGATTTTAGAAGCAGTCCATTACGTACGTTGCATTATATAAGCTCATCAAATCAATCTGAAATAGTATTTCAGATTTTGTAACCCCACGAAAATGCAATTTAACCTAATACCACTTTTGTACGTTTAATTTTTAATGAGGATAACGGAAGAGTGCATTACATTTTGTCATTTTGTAAGGTCCACAAATCAACCAAGAAAAAAAAAAACTATATAGATTTACCAACATTATTGATCCAAGTCAAAAGAACTTGAATTTTTTATGTAAGGTTTTCAAATTTAAATTTTATATATGAAAAAAACTATATATTAGAAGAGCTTCACCCCCATATAAGTCTATCTAGCTCGACTCTGGAAAAATTGGAACCCTTGTATCTGTTGTATACCAAAAATATCAGATAAAAAAAAAAGACATTTTAGATTTTGTAACCCTATGAAAATGCTTCTTAACCTCATGCTACTTTTGTACTATTTTATATTAATAGAGAAATTGTAAAACCTAAGTATCAATGCATTGTATTATAAGGAGTAACCTTCCTTTTAAAATAACAACGATAAGATTGAAATTCGGCATTTTATATATAATGTCTTAGAGAAAAATGTTCAGTTGACTATGTAGACATGTAAATTTTCAAAAATTATTTTTAGATCAATAAGATATTTTTGGTCAATTAAATAATTTAATTAGACTAATTAAATATTTTTTAGTCTAATAAAATTATAAAGATTTTAGACCAATCAAATATTTTGGTTTATTATTTTAATTAAATTATTTAAAAAATGTTGTTAAGATAATAATAAATAAATGATAATTATAAGAAAATTATTTATTTAAATAATAATGCAGATGAGCCAATCAAATTGCATCACAAGTGGTTAAAATCAGTCCCACCACCAGAGTTATAAAATTTCATAACAGTTCCACTACCTATACAAGTGTCTATAAATAGAGGTGGCTCCCAAGCTCTGAAAAGGAGATGAAGAGATCAAGAGGTGAAGCCTTGAAGCTCTGCCATATTCAAGTCTCAAGACTCAAGAAATCAAGCTTTAAAGCTCTGCCAAATTAAAGACTCAAAGCTCTCCAAAATCATCAAAGGCATTCTTCAAGTTCTACAAGATCATCAAACTTGCTCTTCTCGAAATTCATATTTGATTAAAGATCAAGCTACAACAAGCCCTTGATTCAAGTTATTTCAAAGCATTGCAAGATCCGGATCAGAGGATTTAAATTCTTTGTAATAAGAATTTTATAAAGATTGTACTATGCTTTTTAAGATCAACAAAGTTTCTAATTTGATTCTCAATATTCTTATTTGATTTTTCATAATTGAATTTTGCGTTTACAAAGTTTTGGCACGCTCAGTGGGACATCTCTACCTCTCACCTTCTTTTTTGCAAATCAACTATTTGAAGAAAATGATACCAAAGAAAAGCAAAATGATGATTTCAAAGAAATATGATCTTCATCATCAAGTTGGCCAACCTCACGCTCCAATTGCATCACTTATTAGTTCCCCTGGTGATAGTAGTCATGATGCTATGATGAAAACCAAATCAACTGAGGAGTTGTATGAATAAATAGTTTCTCTTCCTCAAGAAACCATTGTCTCTCCAAGAGCAAAGAGAACAAAAATATCTTCTTCAGAGATCAGTGACCTTTTCTGATCATTCAAATCTAATAATGAAGGGGAAAACTCAAGTGCGAGTTCTATGCCAACATTTCCTTACTATGGTTTAACTTCCATGTCCATCATGATGACCAATACAATATCAATGGAAGAGGAAATTGTAATGTTGACCAAGATTGTTGAAGAACTCATAAACAACTCCAAACAAAAAGATGCCCAAATTGCTTCTTTAATTGCTAAGTTAGAAAAAACAATGGGAAAAGCACCAATTGATGCAACAGTTGACTTTTCAAAAGTACAAATGGAGGATGGAAGTACTTCCACAACTAAAGCTGAGGACACTCAATTAGCAATCAACAATTCAATTTCTGCTGCTAAGTTTAAAAAACTCATCAAAGAAGTTGTTAAAGACCAAGTGGAAACTCCAGCTCAATTCTTTTATACGTATGCAAAGCCATATACAAAAAGAATTAATATGATAAGAATTCCTTCAAATTACCAACCACCAAAGTTTCAACAATTTGATGGTAAAGGGAATCCAAGGCAACATGTTGCTCACTTTGTCGAAACTTGCAATAATGCTGGCATGGATGGTGATTTGTTTGTTAAGTAATTGGTCCAATCATTGAAAGGCAATGACTTTGATTAGTACACAGATCTGAAAGATGGATCAATAGATAGTTGGGAGCAATTGGAATGAGATTTTCTTAATCATTTCTATAACACTAGTCGTATAGTCAGTATGATTGAGCTTAGTGCTACTCGCCAATGGAAAGATGAGCCTGTTATTGATTACATTCAAAGGTGGACAAGCCTTAGCTTGAATTTCAAAGATAGACTCTCTGAAATATTTGTTATTGAAATGTGCATTAAAGGGATAAAATGGGGTTTGTCCTATATTCTTCAAGGAGTAAAGCCAAGTACTTTTGAAGAGTTAGCTACCTGCACTCAAGACATGGAACTTAGTATCTTGGATGCTGGAAATTAAAATATTCCTATGTAAGAGCCAAGTAAGAATAAAGATAAGCAAGAAGCATGCAAAAATACTAAGTAAAATGCAAAACTTGAAAGTAAGTAATCTTTGGCAGTTAGCTTAGCACCAATCAAAATGAATTTTAAGGCAGGAAAGTGGGAGATAAAGCTTAATGTTGTTAGTCCATCGCAAGAAGAGAAGAAGATTTCCTTGAAGGAAAGACAAGAGAAAAAATATCCTTTCTCTGACTCTGATGTTTTAAGAATGTTCGATGAATTAATTAAAGCAAACGTCATTGAACTCCCAGAGATGAAGCATCTCGGTGAAGCTAATAAAACTAATTATCCAAATTACTACAAGTATCATTGCTTGATTAGCCATCCAGTGAAAAAATGTTTTATCTTAAAGGATAAAATAATGGAGTTAAAAGAAAAAGGAGAAATTGCCTTTAATGAAGAGGAAGAAAGTGAAAAACATTACTAGTATTGCATATTCAAGTCCTCATGTGACATCTATAAATTTAATAATTAGTTTTAGAATATTTGATCCAATAACTATTGAAATTCCTTCTTCTAGTTAAAGGACAATAAAGCATCAAAGTGATATACAATCAAATATGCAACCAATTACTGGGGGCATCATTTTAAGTGATGAGCTCGATGATGAAGGGTGGATCCTTGTTACTCATTGAAAGAGTCAAAAGAAGAATGTTTCTCAACCAAAGCCAGCTGCAAAAAGAGTTAAAATGGTAAAAGCATTTTCAAAAGCACCAAACGTGGCAAAAAAAAAAGAAATTTAACTTCACAAAATCTAGAAAAAGCTTCACCTTCTCTTGAGGTTGAATATATTTTCCAAAAACCTATAGTGCCAATCACTTTAGCTAACTACATGCTAAAGGATTTTGAGAAACCTTTGGATGCACTTACATGTTGCCATATTGGAGGAGGGAGTGAGACAAAAATCCAAGAAAATGAAACATGCCCTCATTATAATGCTTATAGTGCATGTGAAGAAGAATTTATTTTCACTAAGGATGATTTGTTGCTTGGCCCAAGATTTCACAATCGACCCTCATTTTTCACAGGGTTTATTCATGAACAAAAGATTAAAAGAATTCTGGTGGATAATGGGTTAGCTGTCAACATAATTCCATTAAGGACAATGAAGCAACTTGGCATACCCATGGATAACTTGATACAAAGTCGATTGATGATTCAAAGATTTAGTTAAGGCGGTCAAAGGGCCCTTGGTAAAGTTTACATTAATCTATACATTGATAGCATGGAATCAAGTGCTCTATTTCATGTCACTAATGTGAGGAAAAATTATTATGTATTGCTAGGGCGTCCTTGGATTCATGAAAATGTGGTGGTCCCATATACACTCCATCAATTCTTTAAATATTATAAGAATGGTGAAGTAAGGAGAGTTATGGCAGAGACTAATCCATTTAATGAAGCAGAATTGCACTATGCAGATGCTAAGTTCTACTTTAAGGCAACAATAGATGATGAGATATAAGTTAAAGTTGATTCAAAAAATTAGGTCAAAGAAGAACTTAGTAAAAATGGAACATAGCCATTTAGGAAAACTCATTCGTCCTTAACAGAAAGTGGAAAGCAGAAGAAAGAAGTTCAAAAACAACTTCCTATGCAAATGGCTTCTAAACTTCGATGCATTCCAGTGAAATAGAAGGTAGAAAGACAAGGTTCCTTCAAGAGCTAAGATGAAAATATTGTCAAGGAACTAAAGGATCTAATCCTTCCCATCACAAAGCTCATGGTAATAAAAGAAACTTAAGAACCATTGAAAGGGTTCGTACCTTTTTAAGGATCAACTGGAGAGCATAAAGACTTGCCTACCAAACGTGTAAATGGCTTTGATCCTAATGCTTACAAGTTGTTAGCTAAAGCAGGATTTGGTCAACAAATCACCTTATTATTAAAGGGGTAAGAGAAATCCCAGCAAGATAAAAGCCTTTCTAATGAAATTTAAAAGGTTTGGATGAAAAAGGAAGCGAATCCTCAAGCCTCTAAAAAGGGTCTTGGATACCATCCTCCAACTCCTTTACGCTTAAGAATTCATAAAAGTGCTTCTAACTATACCACAATTGAGGATAAAGGAAACAAGCATGTTGAAGCCAAGATTTCAGTGTTTGATCGATTAGAAACTCCTACAAGTCATGTTTCAGTGTGTGATCGCATTACGACACAAATAGGCGACAGTTCAAAACTTAAGTAAGTTCCTGCCAAAGATATACTTAGAGTCTTAAAGAGTAAAAAGTTCAAGAAGGCTAAAAAGAAATTTCCTTTACCAGTGATACATAAGGAGATTGAAAGTACAGTGCCATCACGTATGATCCATCAATGCAAATGGGTTGTTACAACTAGTGAAGTACTTAAAGCAAAGTAACAAACAATGGTAATCACTAACCCATTCCCTCTTCAAGAGGAAAAGGAAGAAGTGAATGTGATGCCATCGTATCATGTCACCATAAGTAATGATGATAAAGAAGGACCAACTATTGAGGAAGATGCAGAAGAAGCTCCAATAAACCTTGAAGAAGGAAATGAGGCTGTAGTGGATGAATTAAAGGAGATTAACTTGGGGACTAGTGAAAATCCTCAACCAATCTTTCTAAGTATGAATTTGTCTCAAGAAGAAGAGGACGCTTACAAGCAACTCATGATCGAATACAAAGATGTCTTTGCATGGTCATACAAAGAAATGTCTAGCTTAGATCCAAAGGTGGCAGCTCATCAGTTAGGAATTAAAAAGGGGGCAACTCCAGTAAAGGACGCTTTCAACCTGAGTTAATTCCTCAAATTAAAGATGAAGTTAACAAACTGATTGACGCTAGTTTTATTGAAGAAGTCAAGTATCCAAAATGGATTTCAAACATTGTTCCAGTAAGAAAGAAAATGGTCAAATTCGAGTCTGTGTTGACTTTCAAGATCTTAATAATACTTATCCTAAAGATGATTTTCCATTGCTAATCACTGAGATCATGATTGATGCTACTAATGGCTATGAAAGATTATATTTTCTTGATGCTTCATCTGGATACAATCAAATTCTAATACATGCAGAAGATGCAAAGGCAACTGCTTTTCGAACTCCAAAAGGGATTAATGTGTAATATTTACATATTTTTTAGTTGAATTATAATGAATTATTTAATAAAAATTAGAATAAAGTGGGTAGAATACAAGTTTAAATAGGAAATATATTAGTGTTAGAATTTAATTAGGATTTTATTATTTAAAGCATATTTTAAGGAGTTTTTGTTTGATATTAATTAATTTTCCTTTCTGTAGTTAGGTCTAAAGAGGAATTCCAAAAGGAATATGGAGCAGAGTTGACATGGCTTGCCCAAACCATGTTGAACAAGGAATTGAGTTGAAGGGAAGTGACATAATTTTGCCTAGCCGTGAATAAAGTTGTGAGGTTATCTGCAAGGCTAAAAGGAAAGAAAATATTTCAAAATAACATGTGGGATGACATGATCCAAGTCGTGTGCATGGCCCAAGCATCATGACATAACATGCGTCATAGCTTGTCTAAGCCATGACAAAAATCAAACTAAGTAGAATAAGGTTGCATGCCTTATTGAAGCCATGATACAAGCCATGTCAAATTAGAAGTACTTTTCCTTGCCTAAAAGGAAGAGAATTTTAAGGGTTTTCAAGTTCTTTACCTGGTGGACTCTATAAAAGGAGAATTATGAGAAGCTAGAAATCATATTTTGTCATCAATTGGCGGCT
>CATIWM010588431.1:0-15169 GCA_949671775.1 Mallotus repandus | reverse complement strand
AATTTGTATCATTTTGATTTTTTTTTTGGTTTCTGATAATTTTTTTTTAATGGCAATGTAGTTGTATCACAGAGTTTTTTTTGTATGTTTGTTGTATTTATGCAATCTTTATTTTATGTCCGGGTTTATTGCCCAAATGGTACCATAATTATGATCCACGCTTCAAAATGGTACCAGATTTTTAATTTTTTTCTTTTCAGTCCCATAATTTCAATTTTATTTCAGTTCAATATCCCTAAATGATTCCGGTGGCAATTTGATGACGTGTCCACCGGAACAGTAATCTTCTTCCACATACACCTCCAACTCAGCTTCCATGTCACTTATTCATGGGCCCATAACTTTAAACAAAAAAAAAATCAAAATCCATAAATCCCTAAATACCTAATATCCCCATCAATTCTACTTCATATTCAATAATCAATCTATTGATCTTAAAAACGAAACTCAGCAAACACCTCCACCGAAAACCCTAAGGACTAAAAATCTTCTTCAAACCTCAATTGGCGATGAAGCACCATATCATGATTCCTCGTTGTTGCTACAATCAAGTTGCATGTCTGAGAATGTCATGGACAAAGGCAAATCCAGGAAGGCGATTTTATGGGTGCTCGCGATATGGAGTTAGTTCTTATACATTATGATCTTATGTTGTTTTATTTGCTTATCAATTTATGGTCAACTGAATGAGCTTTTGTTTTTGTTGTTGGGTGTTGGTATTGCATGGATTATTGAAGATGAATGGAGCGTGTGACTTTTTCCAGTGGTTTGATCCACCTATGTGTAATCGTGCGCGCAATGTCATCAACGGTTTGCGAAGGATAGAGAGGAATGAAGAGGAAAGTAGGATTAAAAGTACACAGAGCTGTTGGAAGAGTGTGAAGCTTATTTGTGTTCTAGTTATGTTTTTTTTCGTGGGTAAGCTATGTGGTTAGGTTGATGTAGGAGGTTATTGGCAGTGGGGATTTTATGGGCAAAATGGGATGGTATGCAGTATATGTTTAGGTAAGGGATTAGTCTTTATCTATGTAAAAAGACAATGATGTAATTTATGAAGTATGTAATGAAGAAGTTATTTTTTAGCTAAAATAGAAGCTCCAAATGATTCAGTTTTTTGAAAATGGATGACTCTATTTCCAATAATAAAAAAATGAATAAGCAATATAGAAAGGAACATAAAAAGAAGAAGTGCAGTGCATTGAATATAGAGAAAAAATGCACTTGGAATATACAATAGTGAATATAGAAACAAGATGCTTGCAATGGTTGTTTCCAGAATCTCTACATAAATCTAAAAGAAAATAGTTGACAGCCCTATAAACAATCTGCTTTAGAAGGGATTAAAGTATTCACATGGCTATCTAAGGGGAAAAGTCTGAAGATTCCCTTTAGACCCATACATAATGTGCCAAAAGACTATAACAAATAAGCAGCCCCACAAAAATTACATTAGTTTAGTGGACCACTTAGGCAATTGGTTACAGTAATAAAGAGGCATACAAAAAACAAAAAAAAAAGTCAATGCTTGCAGCCTAATTTCTTTCCATATCTACCACTGATTGTCTCTCTTCTATTTCCAGGGGCACCGAAACTTGCTTAATGGTTTTCTTTCTTTTGTTCCATGAATCTTTAGTTGGATTCTTAGATTTCCCTCGTTTGTCAACTACCTTCTGTTTCCCTTTTTCATCTTCAGCTGCCTTGCCCAATAAATTTTTTGTGCCTTGCACTTAGTTGACAGTGAGATCCAATCTTCCCTACATTCACAGATGGATTGAGAGTAACGGGCACATCTCTACTTGATTTCATCTTCTTGGAGGCATGAGGTAAAGCATTTTTATCTATTTCTCCCTCTTTGTAATGTGTTTGTCCCTAATTTTGTTGACCAACATCAGATGTTATATTAAAGATCTGAAAAAAGATAATATAAACATCTATGTTCATATCTGAATCCCTAAATCCTGAAATTTATTTAATAATCATCATTTTCATGCCATGAAATTGAGTCAAAAATACAAACCTGGGACAACTCTTCTTGAGTTAATTCAGCATGTTCTTCAAAATTTTTAATGGTAACATCAGCCAAATTTTCATTTGGCATAAATATGTTGGTTGGATTTTCTTTAAGAGTTTTGCTAGTACCCTGGTCATCAGTTAAATAAAGAACAAATATACTTTTAGCACCAAGTTTAGATGTTAAATAATCAACTAAATATTCATTTACATTAGCCATCCATTGGACTGTGTATGGAGTTGATTTAGCTCCTTGTCCACTTGAGTTTCCCAAGCTAAAATTTCCTTCAACCAACTAAAAAAAATTAGTGGCAGATCTGGAAAATATAAAAGAAAATATATAATGGAAAGACCTCATACTTACAGGTTGTTCATCCCTGTTGCTTTGGGAATTTGCTTCCTTTTGTGTTCCATGGAACCTTTTATTATGACCTTGCATTCCACAAATGCCATGACAAATAATTCCCCATTTCCTGCTCACTTTACCATTCTTAATCCCATTATTGAGCTTTTCTTCCTCTTTCTTTCTCATGAATTTTCTTCTCCCTTGTGGTGGTTTAAAAGTGTCAGCAGGTTTTATAAGAGGTGCAGTGACCTTAGGCCAAAACTCTCAGCCTTCAATTAGATGAATGATCTGGTTGTAGATATCTAAAAAGGTAGACACCTTATAGCAGTCATGCACGTACATCTCAGAGTTGTCATTATTATACCACAAGGCAGACACTGCATGGGCACAGGGGATCCCTGTTAAGTCCCATCTTCTACAATTATAGGTTTTCTCCTTCTTATTTATAACAGATTAACCACTGGACCAACCATTTGGTATTTGTTCCCATTGGACCACTCAGTAGTGTACAAATTACTTACTTTCTTAGCCTTTTCTAACTTCTCGATGATTTTAGGATAGTACACAATGAATTTTCTATCCCTTAATTTTTTTTTCATTGCATCTCTCTTCTTATGTATCCTCTTCATTAGTTTTGTCCAAATCATCTCATTTATTGTTACAATGCCTTTGAACCGAGCTTGTAAAATAAAACTATTGAAACATTCACACAAATTATTCAACACCATATCACATTTGCAATCAGTTCTGAAATAGGGCCTTGTCCAGTTATGGGGAGGTATGCTATTTAAGTAGTCATGTCCACCTTTGCATTTTTCTTCTAAAGTTTCCATGAGTCTTTCAAATAATGGAACATAACTAGCTTTAGCAGCACCAAAAAGTAGTTCTTTATACCCTTTCCCTCTAAATCTTATCCTAAAATTTGTGTGAACATGCCTAATACAAAATCTATGTTCTGCATCAGGAAACAACTCTTCTATTGCTGGAATCAAACCCTAAAAAACACAATAATTTTATAAAAATCAGTGGTGAAATTAGCAATTAATACATGCAAACCAAACTAATATAAAATAAAATGAAATAATGACAATAAATACCTTTTGTCTGTCACTCATGAAGCACCATTGATGGTTATTAATGATCTCAATGTCTTCTGCGAGTTGTTTTAAAAACCAACTTTAATTTTCTTTATTCTCCTTTTGTACAATCGCCCACACTATTTGAAAAATGCAATCGTTTGCATCAATTCCAACAGCCGTTAGCAACTCACCTCCAAACACACCTTTTAGCCATGTTCCATCAATTGAAATAATCTGCCTGCAGCCTGCTTTGAATCCATTCTTCAATGCTGCAAAATAGACATACATACTCTTAAACTTGCCTTCATCTAATTCAAAATTAATTGAAGACCCAGGATTTAATAACTCCAACTTGTAATCATGAAGCTGTGCATATTGCTCTCTCTCATCTCCATCAAGCAACTTTAGACCAATAGTTTTTGCTCTCCGAGCCTTCAATCTAGTAACTTCAACATCACAGCTGTTATAATCCCCTCTGTAGCCCATGTAGGATCAGCTCTGAATCTCTCTGAATCTCTCTAAATATTTCTCAGCAATGAACTAGGGATTCACATGCCTAATATCATGTTCTCTTGTGCAACTGTGCTGGAAATTTGCTGATTTAATTTGCACAGTGCTCTTATCATTGACCATCGAGTATGCCCATATGAAGAAGGGACATCCTCTCTTGCATAAAGCTTTACATTTTTATTTATTGTTTGGCTTGAAAATCACCACTTGCCTATTTTTAATTGTTGCTGCCTTCACAGCCTCCTTAAAGCTGAAACGACCCAAACTTTAGTCCTATCTTCAAAACAGGGTTAGTCATATCCCTCTCTTCATTAAATTCTGAGAATTTAGAAACATTCTTTGACTTTCCAGTATCTTCATCAATTGATGAACATGAGTCCATGTCAACTGAATTGACATACACTATCTCTTTAGAATCTGAGTCTATAGGATTACTACCATCCCCTACATCCCTATGCATATCCCTTTCCAACCTTTTATCTACGTACTTCTCAAACAACATATAATCACCATCATCCTCATCTTCTTCATTTAAATCATAGTCTAAATCCACAAATTCACTATCATCAGTTTCTGAAGATGTGTCCTTATCGGCAACATTTTGCTTTAAACCCCCTAGCTATTCGGCTTTGACATCAATTTGAGCTTAAACACGCATCTCAGCTTCAACCCCTTTCTTAGCATATACATGTATAATCTTGCTTTCATCCATAAATGTAGACATTTCCACAGCATCATAGTCATTTTTTAACTTCCTCAACCCATTACTGTAATTTTTCTTCGGGTGCTTCCAAAAAAGCTCCTTCTTAATAATATTAAAACCCATCTCCTTAGCCATTGCCTCTATTTCAAGCATGGAGATTTTATCAGAGGTATAATAGTCAATGTGCCTAACCACATTGACTACATAACCCCTAGCAGGATCCAGCATAACTTCAAGCCAAATAAGACTGAAATGCATTCAAGTGAGCTAATTATCAATAAACACTCATCTATAAACAAAGAAACCAATTTCATATTTTCACCTTTAAACCCTATTTTTCACTTTCACCTTTCACATATCTTACTTTAGAGAGAAAATGCAAAAATCCCATTTTTTAAATTTAAAAAATTAAACAATAAAGTATTCATGTAATGTGATATCAAATATATAACTAACCGTATTGTGGAGCTCCAACACCTTTAGCTCTTACTGACCAATCACAGGACATTTTTTTTCTGTTGTTCTTCAGGTTCGGATGAAAATTTCTTTGATGGGTTTGCGTTGCATTGAAGAACTGGATGATTCAAGCCGAAGACGATGTTGACGTTTCAAGTTTTGATAAAGGTGGAGGTTTAAAGAAGAATACGAGCTGAGACTTGAGAGGTTTAAAGAAAGAGATGTTAAGGATTTTAATTTCAAATTTTGGGATTTTATTACTGGAGTAAATTAGGGATTTAGGGATTTTGATTTTTTTTTTTTTGTTTAATGTTATGGGCCCATAAATAAGTGACATGGAAGCTGAGTTGGAGGTGTATATGGAAGAAGATTACTGTTCCGATGAACATGTCATCAAATTGCTACAGAAAATCATTTAGGGACATTGAACTGAAATAAAATTGAAATTATGGGGCTGAAAAGAAAAACATTAAAAATATGGTACCATTTTGAAACGTGGGTCATAATTATGGTACCATTTGGGCAATAAACCCTTTTATGTCCAAATATTCCATAGTTGAAGTAGAGTTATTATTTTGATTTTCTTTTGAATCTGTTTTTGTTTTATTTTTTATTTTTGATTCTTTTAGTTTTTTTGGTTTTGAAGAATGTATATGAGATTTTTGGTTTTGTCCTGTAATATTATATATTTATTACATAATATATAAGCGCTGATTTGGTCAAATCCACACATGATTGTTCAAGTTAAATTAAATAGACAACAATCATAAATTAGTTACGGGAGGAAGTTTAACATGTATATACATTAAGTGATAAGAACAAATGACTAGGGGTAAAATAAAAATAAAATAACAAAATACAACAAAATATGTACATCAATCACCTACACAATCATAAAAAAAAATTAAAACAAAGCTATACAACACATCAACTTATACACTACCAGATTTCATGCTTTTAGAATTAGTATTCCAATCACTTTAAAATTTTTAAAATTTAAAGTGTCATTCCACTTTCCATTGTATCGAGTACCATAAAATTTTAATATATATTTTTGTCAATTTAGAATACTTTATGTTTATTTTACGTTTCTGATGCAATAATTTTGTATATATTTTTGTTAATTTAGAATATTTTATGTATATTTATAATAATAATAACAATATAACAACCATAAAACTATTTATAATAATAATAATATATTTTTTCCTTTTCCTCTCAACCTTACAACTTGAAGTCCAACATATTATGAAAGGATCAACTCTATAAGAAATTAAAATTATATATATATATATAGTGTTTAACTGAAAGATTCATTCTTTCAGTTGTTTTCTATGATAAACAACTGAATGGTGGAAACCTTTAAAATTGGCGAAAAAACAATTGCTAAAGAATGGGTCAAAAAAAAACTAAGCAAGTTTCTAGATACCCAGAATTACAAATATTGGTACATGGTAAGATTTTGACCAAGACAGGGAGAAATATCATTTTATTGGTAAGATTTTAAGGTAAAGATTACCAAGTATGAACGTGCACACAAGAAACAAAACCAAACTCAAAAAATTACCAATATATGGAATTATGGATAGACATCATAAGTCACCCTCCATGAATAATAACATCTAAGAATCACATACAGAAATCAAGAAAGATGGATGAGAAAAATAATTAACAACAAAAGCACAACTACAATGAAATAAATATTAAATTAAAGAAATGACCAGGCCAGCGATTCCCGCTAAACAAGGACAACATTATAATTTCCAAAGAAGCTAAAGCCATGAAAATGTTAAAAGTAAATTGAAAATCAAGTTTAAGCATTAGTGCCAATGCAGAGAGCAGTAAATTGCCAATGTAGAACTTGAATTCTTTGAGCTAAACCTAACATAACTTGACATCTCTGTAAATTTCCAACGTAAAGAGCAGTTTCTGGTGCGAAATCTGATATTTTATATTTTACCAAATGGAGAAAAATGTCTCAAGAATCATTGGAACAAGATTTTAAGCAATCAACACCAGAATCAAAGATTGAAGCTTTCGATCCTATTTTATGTACGAACAACAATAACCATAAAAGCTCATTAAAACAAGGCCTTGAATATAAGTAAATAAACAAACCATTGAAATTGTTGCTCATAAAGGCTCGATTAAACCAAGCGAAAAGCAGAGAGCCAAAGGGTTCAATTGGGGGAGACTTCGAATAATTTGGAAGCAAAAGAGGGCATTTGAAGAAGAGATTGAGCTCTATAGAGAGGGGGGAGATGAGAGAGGAGAGCTGGCGATGTGGTGGCCGTGGAGGCATTTGAGGGTTGTTAATGTTCTGTTGTTTACGTTAAAAGAAGAAACGGTGGTAAATATTTATAGTTTTTAGACTTTTTAGTAAAAAATGAAAAGTGGGTGCATTTTGATGAATGTGATCCTTTTTTGAGGCATTTATGTTAAAATCCCATAAAATAATCATCTGAGCGCTCAAGCATATATGGGCTTTTTCTTCTCTTTATCTTCCCTGTATAACTTGATCAAAGTTCAAGTTCCAAAATCTTTCTCATGCCCTTATGACTTGGGTTGCATTTGAATCTTTTCAATGAGTACATGGGTTGGGGTCTCCTAAGCAATCATTGTTACCATGAAGTTCTGTTTGAGCAAGTTACAGATATGAAATGAGAGGAAATATGTATCTCATGTATTGAGTTTAATAATACAAGTACGATGAGTATATATACAACATATGGTTATATCAAACTCTAGATGAATGATTATCTACTGACACCCTACCACAAGTTGGTGGTGGATGGGGAAGTAACTGAAGCTTGGATACAAATGAAAGAAACTGATATTTGGATAGTGATTTGATGAGAACATCCACCAATTGATCTAAAGAAGACACAGGACCAACTAAAATCTATTTTAGGGAGACTAGATTTCAGACAAAATGAAAATTCCACCTCCACATGGCATGCACGGGCATGAAATACTAGATTTGTGGAGAGGAAAACAACCCCAATAGTATCACGTCACACATGTGGTGGTGAAGAAGGTAGTACTCCAACCTCATGTAATAGATTAGTTAGCCATTTAAGTTCAACACAGACATCTGCAACAACCTTAAATTTGGACTCCGTAGAGGAGCAGGCGACCATTTTTTATTTTCTTGAATTCTAAACAATTAAATTTATGCCCAAATAGATAATATTTCCTCCTATTGATCGGCGGTCATCAGGGCATCCTGCCCAATCAACATCACTAAAGGCAATTAAATTAGAAGCAGAGTTAGAAGAGGTGAAAAAAAAATCGTGAGTGATGGTTCCTTGCAAATAATGTAGCACATGTTTTAGAGCCTGAAAGTGGATGTCAGTTGGCTTAGGCATAAACTGGCATAATTTATTGACAGTAAAGGATATATCAGGGTGAGTGAGACTGGCATATTGCAAACTACCATAACATTGCCAATAAGCTCTTGCTTCATCAGCGAATAACAAATTACCAATATGTAGGGAGAGAGATTTTTCAAGAGCCATCAGTGTAGAACAAGATTTAGAATTTGACATGCTCATCTTCCAAAGTAAATAAGTCAAATAAGATTATTATGAAAGTAGCATACCTCATGGAAGATGAAGTACTTGAATGCCTAAAAAATAATGCAAACTCCCAAGATCTCTCAACTTAAATTCTGCAAATAATTGCTGAATTATGAATTGAATAAGAGATGAACTACTTCTTGTCAGAAGAACATCATCAGCATATACAAGCAGAAACTAAGTGGAGTTCTAATGGTGATAGATAAATAGAGATGGATCCGATTAAGAGCCAACAAAACCAATTTTGAGTAAAAAATTCCCAAGTCATTGGAACTAAGCCCGAGGAGCCTGCTTGAGTCCATAGAGAGATTTTTGAAGCTTGCAAACATAATGAGGAAATTCCCGACTAACAAATCCCTAGGGTTGGAGCATATACACACTCTCATCCAAATTTCCATGGAGAAAGGCATTGCTTACATCGAGTTGTCCAAAGTACCAATTTTTGAAAATTGCCACAGAAAGAACCGTGCATGGGTTTAACCACAAGACTAAATGTCTCATTATAGTCAATACCATATTCTTGTGTGTACCCTTTTGCGACAAGTCATGCCTTATACCGTTCAATGGTGCCATCTGCATGCCTTTTAATTTTATAGACCTAGTGATTTCCAATTACATTGGCATTGAATGGTTTCGGTACTAAAGTCCAGGTATTTATTTGATGAAGAGCAGTTATCTCATCTGCCATGGCTTGACGCCATTAGAGAAATTTGTTGGCTTGAGTATATGATGTGGGTTCAGTTAAAGGTGTAGGTGGATGAAGGTTGGGTGATGATGGTGGATGATGGGTTTTAGAAGAGGAAACAAATAAGATAAGAGAAGCATATTTCGGTGGTGTAGAATAGATTGAGTGAGATGAATTTCAGTGAGTGGAGATATTGGTTAACAACGCATGTTTTTGGTTTGGTTTAGGATAGCGATGTAAAGTCATGGGATGAGTATGTTATGGTAATTTGTTGAGATCAGATTGGGTTTGTTGCGAATTGGTAGATGGCGTGGTTTGGGTGATAGAAATCAAAGTTAAAGAAGTAGTTGGTGGTGATAAGGTGTCGGGTGATAAAGATAGGTTTGGTAATCCAGTATTTTGATTTAATCCATCAGTATTTGAAACTAAATTTTGTGATAGATGGATATTGGGAAAAGATGGAGTTTGAGTAGAAGATGAAATAGTGGTGGTTGAAGGTGATATAGGCAAGTGTGGTACTGTGGAGAGAGAAGGAGTCTGACTTGTGGTTCGACTTTGATGGAGTGTAGGATTCAGTCTAGTAGAATACAAATAATAGGATAGTTGAAGCCAGGGGACTTGTTGTGGATTGGTAGGATGACTTGTAGAATCTGCAGATTACGATGTAGAGGTATTGGACTGGACTACTTTGAAAGGCAGGACTTTCTCATCCAATTGTACATGGCGGGCTATTTAGATGTGACCTGAATCCTTGCCAAGACATCGATATCCCATGTGATGTGGAGAATAGCCTAAGAAAACACATTGCTTATAATGGAAGGCAAATTTATGTCAATTGTATTGGTGAAGCAGAGGGTATACTGCACATCCAAAAACCTTCAAAAATAAATAATCTGGTGATTTATTAAATAACACTTAAAAAGGAATACAATTGGAGATAGTGTTACTTAACATTCTATTGATTAAAAACACAGCAGTTTCAAAGGCATATTGCCAATATTTAAAAGGAGCTCCACAATGCCCAAGTAATGATAATCTAATGTCAATAATAGAATGGATTTTCCTTTCCGCAGTGCCGTTTTGTTCATGTGTATGTGGACAAGAAATTCGATGAACAACACCAGTCTCCTTAAAATGATTCTGTAAAGTTCTGAATTCACCACCCCAATCAGAATTGAATGAGTGAATTTTGCAATTCAGTTGATTTTCCACCATTTTTTAAAACTAAATAAAAATTGCAGACACATCACTCCTGTTCTTGATTGGAAACAACCATGTAAATAAGGAGAAATCATCAATAAATATTACAAAATATCTATCACTATTTGAAGAACACATCGGGGCTGGACCTCATACGTCTGAATGGATCAACTGTAAAGGTCTTGAACTCCGATTGTTAGTCAATGGTAAAGTGACTCTATGCATCTTGCCAAGATAGCAAGCTTCACATTTATTGGTGGAGATTTTATTGGAAGCACAAAGTGACTGAAATTATCGCACCAAGGTTTGCACTGTTTGATAATTTGGATGACCAAGGTGATTATGCCAATCTTCTAAAGTGACCAAATAGGCTGCTGCACCAAAATTTTGTTGACGTTGAAGATCATTGTGTAACTTGTAAAGACCTGAGTCAAGTGTGCCGTGAATGATTGGTTGCTTCGTTGCTTGATCCTTTACCAAACAATGATCATGATGAAATTAAAAAAAGCAAGCATTGTCAGTACATAATTTGCGAACAAATAAAAAAGGTTCAGTTATGCTTGGAACATGTAAAACATTCCGTAAAGAAAAAGTTGAGCCTTTAGTTTTAATATGTGTGCTACCAACATGTGCAATTGGAAGGCCCTTACTGTCCCTAACAATTAATTTCTGCTTACCCTTATACTCTTCGGCCAATGAAAGAGAGCTTAAGTCTGGTGTGACGTGATGAGTTGCACCCGTATCAGGGTACCATGGTTGCAGATTGAGATCAGTTGTAGACATGGTTGGCATGGAAGATTCAGTGGGCAGAATGGCAAGGTTTGCCTAAGCAGAGATAGATGGGCGAGCAGTGCAGTGATTGTCATACCGAACAGGTGAAAAAGACGAGTCAAATCGCCTGCGACATTAAAGACCAACATGGTTTTGTAATCCGAAAATCTGACATTGCACAGAAGGTCGATATGATGAACGACCACGACCTCTAGGCCTTTGAAATTGGCCACAAAAGGAAGAAGATGTTGAATTGGTGAAACCACCATGGGAACGTTGAGCAACATGAGCACTTGGAATGAAAGGTTGTTGTGTTTTCAACAATAGCTCGTGAGATACAAGTTGTCCATGCAGATCATGAAAGGTAGGAGGGAGAGGACGTTGTTGGAGAACTGCTATGATATGATTGTAATCTGCCCCCAATTGTCTAAAAATAATAGGGCTGAACTCGGCATCGGAAATAGGCTGGCCAGGGTGAGGGAATCGGCTATTGATTTAGTTTGATAAAGAAATTCAAAAATGTTTTTATTAGCTTTGGGTAAATTGTGCAGCTCAATATGGAGTTAAGTCTTCTGTGCATGGCTAATGGTCCCAAAGGCTATTGCTAGAGCTCGCCAAACAACAGATGAAGAACTGAGACCAATCAAATGAGGATATATTTCCTCAGTAATAGATGATAACAACCAAGAAAAAAGTAACTGATCTTTGGTGAACCATTGAATGTAGTCAAGGTTGATTTCAGATTATTGTGTATCATAATTGATTCGTTCTTTGGGTGGCAAGGTTCTGTTCCATCAAGGATGCTATGGAGATTATAGAAGTTCAAGAGAGGTGTAAATTGTAACTTCCATGGTATATAATTTTTGGAAGTGAGTTTGATGAAAAAATTTTGGTTAATTTGTGTAGGTGAGTTCGAAGAAGAAAGAAGAGAAGGAAGTGAGGTTGATAAGGTGATGGCAGATGTAGACTGAGTTGAAGAAGAAGAAGAAAGAGAAGAGGCAGAAGGAGAAGATGTAGTCATGTTGGATCATCTCTGATACCAAGTTACAAATATGAAATGAGATGAAATATGTATCTCGTGTATTGAGTTTAATAATACAAGTACAATGAGTATATATACAACATATGGTTATAACAAACTCTAACAAACTCTAGATGAATGATTATCTACTGACAGAGCAACAAGTTCAAGAGTAGTTTTGCCACTCAAATATAAGATCTTATTTTATTTTATTTTATTTTCCTCTCTACAGTCAAGATTTGTAAATAGAAAAATGGAGAAAAACATTCCGGGTCTCGACGTCATAGAAGAATAAGATAAATTTTTTATTAAAATTATTTTTATATTTTAAAGAGTTAAAATTTATGGTACACGAATGTATTTTTTTCATATTTATTCTATCTAAATATTTTAATTTAAAAAATAAATATTTTTAATTTTTATATTCATCTCACTTTTATTCTATAAAAACACTTTAATTAGAAGCTATTTATTCGTCTCGCTTTTTATCTTATATTTGTGTCATGGTAACCTAGGCCAAATCAATTGAAGAAAAGTATTTTAATGAAACGTTATGTATACCGAGATCAATCTATTTTCTATAAAAATTCTGTTCATGTAGTTTTAGAACAAAATCCAAACAAAACGTGAAGACCTGAAGACAGAGTGGCATTTGAACCTCCAATTTTATTTACGTATATATCTTTGTTAAATAAATTTCTTTTATTTGAATTGATCAAATAAAAATTTTGATTTATCTCAACAATTTAACGACAACAAAATTCACAACTTTTCATTCCAGGTGCACTGGTTTTGAATATTTTCGGAAAGTTTTGTCCCTTTGCTACGAAAGAATTTGGTTTTGGAACTTGATCTTTAGTTTCTTCCTTGAACTTGGAAAAATACACAATTTTCTTACAAAATAACCGTCAAATATGTATATTTATGCAGTGAGATCTTTAATTTTTTATTACCCAATTGCCCATTGATAATTTTTTTTTTAACAAATTATAAGGGAGATGAAAAAAGAGATGGAGATTTAGATTTGTATTTGGATTTATCACACTTTTACGTTAAATATTGTAAGAGTTTTTAATTTTTCATTTTAAAAATTTAACTCCTCTTCTAATTATGAATTATTTAGTTATTGCAAAAAGGCTAAAGTATTTATAATTAGTAAAATCTAAATATCGAAGATTAAAAAAATAAAAAATTTGGTACATTAAAAATATTGCATTTCATAATTATATATTTTTAGATATATAAAACACTCACTCTACATATTTTATCCCTAATTAATACAAATTTATTCATATATATATTAGTAAATAATTACGTGTTTCGCATATAAAATAATTTTTAGACATATGATAATAAATAAAATTATTAAATATATACTTAAATATTATTATTATTATTTAACCAAATAAACTAATAAAAGTATTATTTATTTATACAACAATTTAATATTGCAAACTTAATATAGCTATAGTTCATTGCAAATTTTAAAAAATCTTTCATTTAAATAGTTAAATGATATTTTTTTAATATTTTTTATAATTAATATTTTTTTCAACTCTAAAACTAATTTTATATAAAAATATTATGGTCATAATTAGTGATGAGATAATAAAAAAATTATTTGTTTTTAATAAAAATTTAAAATAATAAAAGTTATATTTTCTTTATATAATAATTTAAATATTACAACCTCATTAAATTTATAATTTATTATAATTTTAATAAATTTTTTATTTAAACAGTGACACTTTATTTCTTCAATATTTTTAATATTAATATTTTTATTTACTCAAAAATTAATTTAAATTAATCTTTAATTTCAGCTAGTAATTAAAAATGATGAAGATTCATTAATTTAATTTTAACTCTTTTTTATTAAATTTCATAAGAATATCTAAAAATGATAATTATACTATTTTTTTAAAGAAATATTGACAAAATATATGCTTTATTTTTTAAAATATGATTACAAATGCAAGACAAATTATAAATTTTAATTAATTTAATTATAATTATTTACTTAATAAACTTTAATTTAATAAGTATTTAAAAATAATCAGAGTATTGTTTATTTATATGTCAATCAAAATTTTCAATTTTGATAATGTTACATATAACATAGTAATTTATTACAATTTTAATAAATTTTCTAATCGAACAATTATACAACACTCTTTCAATATTTTTTTATAATTATTTTTTCAATTTTAGTATTAATTTTATATAAAAATATTATAGCCATAATCCAATATAAGATAATAAGAAATTTTTTGTTATTTTCTTGATAAAAAATTTAATAAATAATAATAAATGATAATTATACTATTTTTCTTATATAACAAAAATACTATTATTAAATAAATTGTGTGCTATTTTTTTAAAAATATAATTATAGATGCAAGATAACTAAATTTTTTTATTAATTTAATTTTAATTCCTTAATTAAAAAAATTTAACTTATTAAGTTTTTAAAAATTATAAGAGTATTTTTTTAACTTATATGACAATCTAATTTTTTAATATTGATAGAGTCAAGTTATAATATAGTAATTTATTACAAATTTAATAAATTTTCTCTTTGAACAATTATATAATACTCTTTCAATATTTTTATCTAAATAATAATCTTACAAACTTAATAGACTTATAATAATATAATAATTTTCTTTTCAAATAATTATACAACAATCTTTTAAAATTTTTGACGTTATTATTTTCATAATTAATTATTTTATAAAATTTATTAATTTTGATTTCAATTGTTTACTTATTAAAGTTTCATAAGACTTATAAAATTCTATCATCTAATT
>CATIWM010588418.1:0-10699 GCA_949671775.1 Mallotus repandus | reverse complement strand
GTTTATGGTATTTATGCAATCTTTATTTTATGTCTAAATATTCCATAGTTGAAGTAGATTTATTATTGTAATTTTCTTTGAATATGTTTTTGTTGATGTCACATGAGAAGATGTTAATATGTTATAATTTTGTATTCTTTTAGTTTATTTTTGGTTTCTTATTCATTTTTTCTATATTAGTCTTTTTTGGAAGAATGTATATGAGATTTTTGGTTTTGTTCTACAATATTATGTATTTATTACAAAACATTTATTACTAATTTACTCAAACCTTTACCCATAAATTGTAATTAATAGAAATAGAAAAATCATTACTTCATTCTTTATTGTAATTATTAATTTTTTTTGAAAGTTTTTTATTCAATTGTTCAATATATAATATATAAAAAAATAAATAAAATTATTGAGGATAAACGTTTTTTGATATAAAAAATTTATTGGAAAATTTATTATTATTAAGTATACAATGTATCAGAAACGTAAAATATACTAAAAGCATACTAAATTGTAAGAAATATATATAAAATTGACAACCAAAAAAAGAACTAAACATGGAGTTTGATATAAAAATTTATTATTATTAAGTATACAATGTATTAGAAATGTAAAATATACTTATACTGAATTGTAAAAAATATGGGAGACATGAGAAAGAATCAAGAAACTAGATTTTTTGGTACCAATATAAAGGAGGAACTAACTCTAGTAACAGAGAAAAATAAGACAACACATCCAGGGCAACGAAATAAGGGTGGTGGAGAGAAAGAAAAACAAAAATTTTAGAAAATCAATTACAAGAAGGTACAAACTCCTCCAAAAGAGGACTGGGCTTAGGTTGCTAAGGTGGCTGGCCCTGCTTCCCTACAAATCAACTGCAGAAATTTCTCATAAACATGATCCAAAGGAGTATGGATCAAATTTGAACTCTCCATCCATCAACATTGATTCATTTTGCTCCTACTTTAAATAAACTAGAAAATAATAATTATAAGCTGTTCTTTGAAATCTAAAACATACCGGTGAATAAGCATCCCAAGTTAAAGTTGCCTCCCCTAAACAGAAAACTGCACTATAACCCTCAATCATACCTTAGTATCTGCATACAAATATCAAAGGCCCTCAAATATGGGTGTGTGTGTGTACATATATATATATAGTTTAAATTTATGGACCACAAAAAAGATGAAATAAAAAGAGAGGAGGGAGGGGCTTAATAAACAACTAAAAAAAATTCAATAACTAGTCTATGAAGTTGATTAAAAATTAACATTACTTGCCTACAACCTTAGTTGCTTTACCAACACATACAATCAATAAACAAGTTGCCCTAGGATTAGTATGTTCCAGCATGTCCCACCTATAACCAAAATAAAACAATTAAGTTGGGCTACACCTAATGCATATGTGATGGCAGTTGAAGGAAAAAAAAAAGCTTTTTCACTTTGACTAAATGACGCAGCTTCCCGCGAACTGTAAATGAAGTCCATCAAGGTTGCAATATCACAATATTACTTTTTGGATAACAGAAAGATCATAATCAAGGATCTGAAGTTTTATTTCTAATACTCGTTTCTGTTTCAGATCTTAAAACCAAATCAAAGCAAACACACAAAAAGAAACCATAAATAAATAAAAAAATGCGAAGGAGAGGTGGTGGTGATGGTGGCGGAGGTGGAGGAGCCTAGAGAAGGGGAAATTATAGGTGGTTACGAGAGAAGAAAAAGAAAAATGGAGAGAGGAGAGCAGCGCACCATTTTTTTTTTCGTAAGGATTTTTTTCGGCATTAAGAAGACAAGTGAGTAAATATTTTAGATATTTGTTAGGCATTTTAGTAATTAACGAAAAGTGGATATATTTTGGTGAATGAGAGTCCTTTTTCGGGGATTTATGTTAAAATCCCAATTATCATTCCTAAATATAAGCCAGAACCTCCATAGCCCAGCCACAACCTCAACAGACTCATTGAAAAGATTAGCTCACTTAGCTCAAGCTTATTGGCATCAGTGGAGCCAACCATGTCCATACTAAATCCACAAACCAAAATCAGGGATACATGCAAAACATTACCCAAGAAGGATCTCAGAATTTTCTTTACGACACATGCAGAACATTACCCATGAAAGATCTCAGAACCTTCCTTACGTTTATCTCACTATAGCAATTAAAAAATTAAAAAAATCCATATGCTATATTTTAATATTTAAAATCTTTAACTAAATTTAAAATTAAATATAATTGTTAGATATATAATAAATATTATACATGTAACTACTCATAATATGAAGCCTATATTATAAATCATAAATTTAATTATCAAATATAATATATTTAGAATAAATAAAATTTTTTCTAATAATATTTTGTTGCATATGATATAATAGAAACGAGTAATAAAATTCTTCAATCAATCATCAATTCCCTCCTTTCTACCCTTAAATCTCTACTAGTTGTTAAAACAAAAAAAAAAAAAACCGAACTAAAATTCGTCCCATCTTTTAACATTTAACAAGTCATCGTCCTGCAATCATCGACTCTGTGAGCTCATTTATGGAAAATTTATACTGGTTTTCAGGCGCAACGTGGCAATTGAAAGCGGTCTGAAACAGAAACGTAGGCTATTTCGGTTGTGGAAGCTTTGTCGCACCACATAACATGGAAACTACAGCAGATATAGATGGCCTATCTGCAGCTTTATCCTGTACGCAGAGAAGTCCAATATTTACGCATCTAGTTGCCTCTGATGAGGAAAACGAACCAGCCAATGCTTCATCCACCATGCTAAGTCCCCTGCTTTCACTCCATGATTCCCATGCCTAAAACAATTTATACTACTAGATAAGCAAAGATACGTGAATACAAAAATATACTCATTACAAAAGAAGATCACGTAAAAGTAATGTGCACTTACATAAGCAAGAAGGCCCAGGTGGTTTTCATTATATTGGAAATCTTCTTGCCACTTATAATTTCCAGCAGCAGAACCCCATAGCTAAATATGTCAGATTTTTTGGAAAATAGCCCGCTTATTGCATATTCAGGAGACATATAGCCTCTACATTTGATAGGAATATAAAGTACATTAGAGCTTGAAGAAAATGTTTTTTTTTTTATTTAAAAAAAGCACAGTACAGTTCTGATAATATATATATTGAGTATCCCACATCCGAAAAATGTGAAAATAATAAGTGGCTTATTAGTAGTGTAAATTAAATCTTAACATAAGTCAATTGGTTTTATGTTACATGACTCAACCCCATTTACAAGTCCACACGTGTGTAACCTTAACACTCATTGCCATATATATACACACCTACAATGTTCCCACAACCCTTCGAGTATTTGCAAGATCGTGTATAATCCTCAAAAGAGAGTCACGATGGAGATAAAGAATCCCTCGAGCAACTCCAACAATAATGTTGAAGCGTTTATGCCAATCAAGTTGTGCACTTTTTGTAGAATCTGAGATGACAAGATGAAATTGTTATCAGATTCTGTGCCTATCAGAGGAGCACTAAACTGCGGTGTGAGGCATATGCAAGCATTTTGATGCCGATCGAGGCTGTGAGGCTATAGTTTGAAACCCACTTGGAAATCAAATAACTTGAAAAAAAAAATGTAGAACACAACTTAAGCAGCAGAAGAGGAAGGCAGAAAAAGAAAACCAACCAAATAGAAACTGTCCAAGCTTTTATTGGGCATGAACTCGTAAATAAGTATCTTTTCTTCTCTTTCAATGCAGCAACTAAGAAGCCTGACAAGATTTCTGTGTTGGAGCTTGGATATCAACATGATTTTTTTCTTGAACTCTTATACTCCTTGTCCAGAGCTACTTGAAAGTCTTTTGATCGCCACATCCTTACCATCCTGTAGCTCTCCCTATTCACAACCAAAATTTAACACTATGCCTAAGTTAGTTTTTGGTTGACAGAAAAAACAAATTGAAGCGAAGATATTTTTCGGATCGGTTACCTTATAAACTAGACCATATCCTCCTTGCCCAAGTTTACTTGTTGAACTAAAATTGTCAGTTGCAAGTAGGATGCTGTCAAAATCATATATAGGCAATTCTAATGGTTCTTGCTCTTCTAAATCTTTTCTGCATGGTTGCTGTTCTGAAATTTTCTTCGTACCTGGGTCAAATCAATTTATTTTATGTTTCCTGGATCTTAAGGTTTAAACAAATAACTGAATCAACGAGCTAAAGACTGAAAATATTATCAATAACAAGCGTGTAAAATCAACTTTAAACAAATAACTGAATCAACGAGCTAAAGACTGAAAATATTATCAATAATAAGCGTGTAAAATCAACTTTAAACAAAAGAACTTTTATCTGTTAATCAGAGTAAAATTGTATATGCTGTTCCTAATTGTAACAGGTGCGAATATAAACATAAACATAAGCAGATAGCAAAGTGAAAGAACGCAATCTCATTACTAGCAGAGAGTTTCGTCCCTCTTGGAATGATCTTCTGGTGAGCTCTCCACCAGTACAGGCCACAAGCTACAGCTGTCAAGATGATAAAAATCGATATAGCTATGAGGCTGGCTTTCAGTGTTATTGGCTTCTTGTTACCTGAAGAATTGAATTGAGAACAAACAAACAGGTTAATCATAAAAAGAATTAAAATCATAATAGCATTGGAACTGATTAACAGCAAGTAGCAACACTGGCACCTAATTCTGAAACCGCAAGGCGAAGGAAAAGATCTTCTCCGCCAGAGGAAAACTCTATCATATCTACGCCAGAGGAAAACCAGACATCCGATTCCAGTCACATAAGCATAAGCTATGCAAGAACAGTTGTTCAGGCACCACTGACGGCATACATTGACATGGTTGACCTCCACATATATCGAAAAATCAGGAAGTTTCAGCCCGCCTATCTTCAAAAATCCATCAATATTCTTCCCTTTCTGCTGTGCTGCTGCTATAGTTGTGGAATTTATCTCACAACTCAAATTGCTTCGCCTTATGCAACCTTCAGTCCAGTTTCCTTTTCTCCATTTCTCTGGTGTCTTTGGCACCAAGCCTTGCAAACATATACAAGTTAAAGGTTCAGATCTTGTGCAAACGCCAACAGGCCCGCACGCTCCATAGATATCACATTCACTCTCAGGTGCTTTCCAGGTTGTATACCATCCTTTGCGCTTCTCAAAACACATAAACTTGACTTCTCCTGTTGATGAAATGACCATATTTGAGAAAAGGCAACCATTGATTTCTCTAAAAGTAACATATGTTGTCCCCTGCTTTGTATCATCTAGGAGCATAAAAATACTTAGATATGTTTCTTCCATACTCGGAATCCCAACAAACTTGGCTTTATCCCACTGCCCGCTTCTCCAATACGGTGTTGACCCCTTCCAAATCATGGCTTGGGGTGGCGACTCTTCTCTGATGCCAACGACAAATAACCAGGTGAAGGATCATTCTCACTTTTCCAGGAAGTCAACTCACGTCTTTCTCCAGTATTTTTGTTATATACTATCCATGTGCCTGGTAAGCCAGTATCCGAAGGATGATTAGAGCTCTCCCATAAATGTCCTCCCGATGCATTGTCCGTCAAAATGAAGTCTCCGCTGTTTAGGAGCATGGCGACAGAATTATTTGACTGGACATGATCAATGCCAGTTGTCCAGATAATGTCCTGTTTCCCATCCAAGAGCCTCAGGTGTCCATCTGAGCCAATTCGTAGACTTGTTGGGGAATTCAAAACCGGCTTCTCTCTGTTTGCTACCCAAACAATTTTGAGAGGAGAAACATTCTTGTACCATATTCCCACATATTGATGATCGTTATAATTTAAAGTAAAGAAACCCAACTCGAAAACTTGATCAGGTGAGGTAAGTGTTTGTCCTTGTATCAGTGGGTTGGACGAGGTGATGTTGGAAACAATTGTAGTGCAATTGTGTGATAAAAACAAATCGAACAAGTGGATAAACAAAAGCAGAAAATTCACATTTATGTTGCTTCTACTCATTTTGGTTTTGTATAGGACAAAACAGTAGCAACTATAGGCAGAACAATAATAAAACAAAAATCAACCTGAATACACGAACAACACTTGACGAGAAAATTGTATGTGTTTCCTTCCTGTTCTGACATTGATTATCTCTAGAACATAAGATAGAGTCTCAGTCGAGGACTATAACTTGGCGTGAGATTTGGGGGGGGGAGGTATTATTTCTATGAATGACTCTAGCTTTATATTTTCAATTAAAATAAAATAAAATAGAATCAAATTAGATTTTCTTTTGGAAAAACTGATCCTACTTTACTAATGATTTCATGCCCAGTATATTGCAGCATTGTATTTTTTTCTGATAAAAAAAATTTGCTGCACTGTATTTGAATATTAATTTGTGAAAATTATTATCTGAATTTAACTTTATTTAGTGTACTCTGATATACATTTGTCAATATGCTGATGGCATAACTAGCTCATATGAGTTTTACATATCATATAATTTACTGCAAGTCATTTTCCTTCTTTTTTTTTCCCTAAAATGAAATTATTTAATTAGCATGTAATTGAATAATATTACAGCATACGAAGCAAGATTATTTAAAAATTCTAAATTCAAAGTCAATGAAACATTGATCATCAAAATGATTTGTTTAGAATATTCCGCGAAATTTACGGGAATATATATGGGCAATTATATTATGCACACATTGCTCCTTCTACTTTCCTTGTACATCCGACTCTGAAATTAAAGAGGAAGTAGTAGCACTAAACATTTGGAAATGCAACAAATGATTTGTTTAGTATATTCCGCGAAATTTACATGAATATATATGGGCAATTATATTATGCAACACATTCCTCCTACTACTTTCCTTGTACATCCAACTCTGAAGTTAAAGAGGAAGTAGTAGCACTAAACATTTGGATATGCAACAGATTATTTAAAAACCCTTTCTACTCCTCAACTAAAAAGCTTGCTCCAAGTCTTATCTACAGGTCTTAATAAAAGATCATTACACAAACTGTGCTTTGGCACAAATTAATTAATGATACATATAATAACTAAATTACATTAAAACTATATTAAATTGAATAATTTTAGTCATTGACTGAACTTAATCAAATTAGATAAATACTTTAATACCATTCTGAATCTTTTGTAACGGATAAGCGAATCTAACTAATTATGTGTATAACACATATTTAGTTATATAAATATATATATATATATATATATATATATATATATAACATCATATATATTAAAATTATTGTTATATATTGTAGGCGGCAAGGTCTGTTGCACGCCCGAGTGTTAGCAACCACAGTACTGTGCAAGTTTAGGGCCTGCTAGGAAATATAAAATGAATTTGGGGTCCAATTTGGAGATGGAGTCGCTACCCGAATGAGAACTGGGACACACTTTACAACAACTAAATTCCACGAAGGTACCCAGAAGCTGTCATCAGAGATCGGGTTTAGAAACTGGGTATGGGCTTTTGAATGCCCACCCAACCTTGCGGTTGGCCTTCGTGTGTGTTTCGTATTTTATTACCTTTGATTATTCGATTATTTTCTTATTATTGGTTGATTGCAATCATTTACAATTTTATGTTTATATTCAAATTTGCACATTAGTCCCGTTTACATGCTTATTACCTCAGCATTCAAGGCAAATATTAATGAATCTACAATCATACATTCAAAACAAATGAGGGAAAGGATTAGGGATTACATTGCTTTATACAATTAAAATGATAATGAATTCAAATAAAATCTCCTAATAACTAATTAACTCACTAATTACTTAGTGAATGGAAATCACAAAAAGGGACCTACATCAAACATGAGTTAGTTTTATCTCAAAATAAATAGTTTTTATACAAAAGAGGGGAAATAAATTTACATGAAATAGGCACAAGTATTTATTTAAACATGGTTTATTTACTCAAACATATATAACAATGTAACACTCACATGCAATGCTAAAGATGTTTGGTAGTATGTTTATATTGGATATTGAAAATATACTAAAAGGATACTAAAACAAAGTAGAACCCTACTAGATTCTGGTGAGGAGGTGACCGTCTCCTAGGAAGAGGCATCGCCTCTTCACCCCCTGTTTAGGAGGCGATCTTCTCCTGGCTAAGGGTTGACATCTCTTTAAAGGGACGTCGCCTCATAACCAGGAACACTACGATTCATATTGTTACTTGAATTATAAGTAAATCATATTTCATGCAAACTATGCCTAAATATACTTCTAATACATCGATATTTCACATAATCATGCTCTCATATAATATTCAACACATCAAAAACTTGAAAACATGTGATCAAAACCAAGAAATTGAGTTTTTATAGGAATATGAACTTAGAAAGCCTAAAAATAGCAATTCTTACTGAATAAACCACATTTGATGCTCCTAACTGAACCCTCAAAGCTTGGTTTGTAAGTTAATGTACTTTAAATATAAAAAGACCTTCTCTTCCTTCAAGAAATTAAACTCTCCTTTGATGAAACTCCATTTCTTTACTATTTTTCCTCCTTCTCAAGTTGTGTTTTCTTTTGTTTTTTTGGTTCCCTCTTTCTTTTTTGTATTCTCCCTTTTCTTTTTAGTGTCTAACCTCTTCTTCTCCAGACCCTTAAGTATCCTACTTAAGCTCTTTTCTTTCTCTCTTCCCAATTCCCCAAAAATGGTGCCACCTAGCCTTAACTAATCATTTCCCCTTACCTCCTTATCTTCTCCCTACCTTCTCTCCCTTGAAAGTCATCCTTTCATGCCAAAATCTACAGGTTGGAGATCTGTGGGTCCACTTTTGGTGTATGGGGCCAAAATGCATTTAATGTAAAGTTAGGTCGGCTACTGAAGAGGCGTCACCTCTTTAAACCCAGGTTGAGGAGGCGATCGTCTTTTCCCCAGGCTTGGTCTAGGCCTGGGTTAATGGGCTTGGGCTTACCTAGTTCTCTTTGGACCTTTGGGCTTTAGGTTTGGTGTTTTGGGCTTGGTTCAGAGGTTTTGGGCTTTCAAGTTCATTTTACAGGAAGATTCGGGTCTTCCTACATTCAAAATTCTGAACTTGCTCATCACTTGGCTTTCGTTGCGAGCCTGAAATCAAGGATGTCCATAGTTTGCCCCCTTTATTTTCCAAAAAATTGATTTATGAAATCAATTTTTTTTGAAAAAGCAACATGCAAAACAAATAGTGAGAACGACGTACCTGACTTGCAAGCTTCACTTGGGTCATCAGCTTCGGGAATTCAAACCTGAGAGGTCAAACTTTGACTTGAAACATGACCATAATCCTCGGGTTTTTCTAGCCCGATCAGTCACTCAATATAGTTGGATGCAAATTCTGAGCATGGCTTGAACTCCACTCAGTGGAAAAAGATATGAAACATAACCATGTTCCTTGGGTTTTCCTGGCTCTATCAGTTACTCATTATAATTTAGTGTGAATTCCAAGCATGGCTCGATCTCTACTTAGTTGAAAAGAAAGAAGATGCTCTTTAGGGATTCAAACCCAACCAGACACTTCTTTATAATACGCACTTCGGGGATTCAAACTGACTAGACGCTTCTTATTGAGAATGCACTTTGAAGATTCAAACCCGACCAGACATTCCTTGAAATGCGCACTTCAAGAATTCAAACCCGACCAGACATTCTTCGAAATGCGCACTTCGGGGATTCAAACCTGACCAGACGCTTCTTATCGAGAATGCACTTCAGGGATTCAAACCCGACCATACATTCCTTGAAATTCCCACTTCGGGGATTCAAACCCGACCATACGCTTCTTACCAAGAATGCACTTTAGGGATTCAAACCCGACCAGACATTCCTTTACTGATGCTTCAATTAAAATACCTTCAATTATTCAAAGTTAATTTCGAGGTACATCTGAGAGAAAAAATAAGTAATTCTCCACTTTTTTTTATTTTGGTTCCGCAGGGGATCCCTACCCACTGATGGGCCATTCATAGGCTTTTTGGGCTTTCTTTTTTTTCTTTTCCTTTATTTTCTAGGGCTTATTCTCAAAGGCCCACCCCCCTTTTATTATATATAAAACCTTTTCCTCCTTTCTTTTCCTTATTCCTTTCTCTTTTCTTTTTCTTTCTTTCTTTTCTTTCTTCTCCACGTCTTCTCATTCTCAAGCATGGCTGAAGAGAGAATGCCACCTCTACCTCTTTGGGATCTTATTTCTCCTATCCTCACTCCTTTGCATAGTTATGGATTCATGAAGAGTGATATAATCCCTGTTTTGGTGGATTTGAAGAATTACATTTGTTCTCTAGCTTCAGGAGAGGTTAGTATTAAAAAATCCTCATTTTTCCTGCAAATTATACTAGGTTAGAGCGCATTTATGCCTATTTATCAAATAGGATTAGAAATAGGATCAAATTAATCAAAAAAAATATGAGATTTAGTGAAAATCTACGAATAACGTGTCGTTCTTCGCGCTGAGGATGTGTCGCCTCCTCAAGGAGGTGATTGCTTCTTGAAGGAGGCAATAATCTCTTGACCAAGAGACGATCGTGTCCTTGTTATGAAGGTTGCATCATCCCTTGGCGAGGAGACGTCATCTCTTGGGCCAAGAGGCGTTGCCTCTTGTCTAGCAAAATGCATTATTTTCCTATATTTTCATTTTTATTCACATCTGATCACCTAAACATCATCCAAATCATATAATATTAATTATACTTCCTATTTTCTCTTTATAGCA
>CATIWM010588396.1:0-13477 GCA_949671775.1 Mallotus repandus | reverse complement strand
TCTTAAGACCTTTTTTTTTCAAATGAATAATTATAAACTAAACATCTTCAATTGTTGTTAAACCAAGCAATAAATATCTTCAACTGTTGTAACAACAATAAATAAATAAAATTTTCTCCTTTTATATTCTTAAAGAATAATGATTTTATTTTTTTATTTTAATTTGTTTATTAAAATGTCTAACAACTTCTTTTTAAAAAAAAATATTTAATACTTATTGATCATTAATATGTAACAAGTTTACAATCCTTATGATGTATTTGTAACATCAACAAAAAAAATAAAAAAATCAACAAAAATCAACAAACCGAAATAACAAAAAAAAACTAAAAACAACAACTGAAACAGCAAAAATCAACAAAATTTTACATTGTTGATTATTTTTTATTTTTTTTATTGTCAGTTGTTAATTGTTGCTTATTTTTGTTGATTTTTGTTTTTTCATTTTTTTATTTTAATTTGTTTATTAAAATGTCTAACAACTTCTTTTAAAAAAAAATATTTGATACTTATTGATCATCAATATGTAACAAATTTACAATCCTTATGATGTATTTGTAACATCGATAAAAAAAATAAAAAAATAAACAAAAACAATTGAAAAGTAACAACTGAAATAATAAAATCGACAAAAATCAACAAAAGTAACAAAAAATTGTTGTTGTTGATTTTTGTTTAATTTTGTTGCAATTTGTTATTTTTCAGTTTTTTTATTATCAATAATAAAATTAAGACCATAAATATAATGTTTACTTTTATTAGTATCAATAATAAAAATAATAATTTATTTGATATATTTCATAATTTTTTACTATTTTTACTAAAAAATAATTATTGAATACTATAGATAATTTTTACTTTAATTAGTTTAATTTCTAAATTCTAAATAATTATAAAAAAATAATTATTGAAGACTATATATATTTTTTTGTTTAATTAGATTAATTTTTATATTCTAAATAATAGTAAATTTTAAAATTAAAAAAATTGTTATTTAGAATAAACAAATCAAATAAATATATACAATTAAATAAAATTAAATATCTTTCAAAATAATAAATAGATAAAAAATTATAAAAATATATATATATATCAACACGCTAAATACCGAAGTTCTGAGCCACGGTTCAATTAGGTACACCCCTATTAGTGAATCAGGTACACCCCTATTAGTGACATAAACGAGTGAAATTGACAAGAACGCGACAATAACAGTGAATTTTTACCATGAACAAAGAAATTTATTGCTCAAAGGTGCCAAAATTGCACGAGAAAATTCTAAGGACACTTTAGTGATAGAATAATTGTTGTCAATTAGCAACAGACTACAAACGTCGCTAATTAGTTATGGTTATTTAAAACCATCGCTAATTAGTTATGGTTATTTAAAACCATTGCTAAATTTGGCAAGGTAGGACATTCTAAAATTTAACACTGAACTAATCGGTCGTTAAATTTCACTACACCAAAAATAATACTTAGAGACATATTTATTTGATTCAATAAAAATTTGAGAGAGTAATAAACAAAGTGTAAATTGGAATAAAACTGAAAAAAATTGTAAGAAACTGAAAAAAGAAGAAAAATATAGCCAACGTTTAATACATCAAATAAAAATAGCGAAAAATGTGCCAAAAGACTAAAATTGAAAAAAAAAAGAAAAAAACTAAAAATAAAAAGTGAAAAGATAAAATTGAAAAAAACATATGGACTAAGTCGCTAACAAAATTAAAATAGTTAAATTGCACATGGGGTGAAATTTCCTCTCTTTTTCCTTCTACCATAAACACTTTCCTTCTCTTTTATTGCAAAATTTCCTTTCTACTCTTTTATAACGTTAAAAGAGAGAAAAAAAAAAACTAAAGAGAAAAGAGTTCTATCTGATTTTTATTTATTCCTCTATTTTATTAAAATTATTTAATTAATATATTAAAATTATTTATGTTATTTATATTCTAAATAATTAAATAAAAAATTATTTTCATGAAAAGTTAACATAATTCTTTTTCGTTCCACTACTAAAACAGGGTGAATATTTCTCACTTCAATTGTGATATTTATATAGATACCCATAAGATAAAAAGAGTCTCATTCACTGCATGTTTGACAATGTCAATGGGGATGGCACTGTAAGCAAATTATAAGATCTACTATACAAATTTAAAATAGTTAATAATATAATAATTAATTTAAATTAACAGAAGTAATTGGATACGTATTTTAAGTTTTTTTTTTTGTTACAAAGAGAAGACTAGCTAGGCACTTGCCTATTCCAGTAAAACTTTTTTTTTTTTTTTTGAAAAAGCGACGTCCTTAATTGTGATAGTTCTATCCACTTTGTCTATCCCACTCATCACCTCTAAGTTTGACAAGAAAGAAGTTTGCCGGCATAGTTGTGTACAAATCTCGCGTAAAAATGTTATGAGTCTCTCCATCTTCTATCTTTTTCTTTTCTTTTTCCTTTTTAAAGACTCATCCGTACTGCTCTCCCCTCTATAAATAACATTCTATACACACATTTGCTTTCTTCATCTCTTGCCTTCTACCCTTCAGCCACCCCATCAAACCCAACTCTCTATACACACATTTGCTTTCTTCATCTATTGCCTTCTAGCCCTCACCCACAAATTCCATGGCTGAACCCACAACTTCCATGTCTGAACCCACAGGTATGGATCGTTCTGGTCCTAAAATTGTTGCCGTCAAGCTCTTCTTCATTGCTTTTCTTCTCTGTTCACTAACTTATTATAATTCTCAGCATAAGAAGAAAGGTGAAAACAATGGCAGCAGCAACCACCACCACCATAATGGAGGATCAAAACCAAAACCTCCATCTCATAGAAGTCGTCCATCGCCTCCAGCTCCAAAGCCACCTAAAGAAGATGCACCGTCAAGCTTTAATGTGCTTGACTTTGGCGCCAGGGGAGATGCAAAGAGCGATGATACGAAGGTCAGTTAAGTTTGTTGCATTACTAAATTCTTGTCGAATGATAGGTCTGCATCGTACAAGGAGTAGCACTTCTCTTTACAACTATTCCTAATGCACTTTCGAGACTTCAAATTACAATTTTATTGCATTTTGAGTTAATTACTATAACATCCTTGAGGTTCGATCTATTATACTACTAGGTCCCTGTGTTTTCAATAATTACTATAATATTCTCAAAATTTTGCTTCGTTAAACTATTACATCTCTACCATTTAATTCACTATTAAATGGACCAATTTAAAAAAATTAAAAGTTCTATTTGATTCCTAAACTAATAATATAGTTATAAATTCATCCAATTTTTTAATTAAATTAATATAGATTTTTAATTCATTGTATTTTTATTACAATAGCAAAATTTTTATTTTTAACATTAAAACAAATTTAAACCATATTGATTTAAAATTACCACTACTCCAATAGAAATACACATAATAAATATTGTATTACTTGAGATTTATGATATTGATTTTCACTCAATTTCACTAATTATTGTCGTGCTCAGACAACTTATGTAATGGTATTGCACTTATTATAATTTATCATATCGACATGTACTCAATTTTGTAATTGGCATCATACTAATGTGATTTATATAATGGATGTCCATCAATTAAGGTTTACCATACTAATATGAATTGAATTTTTATGATTGGTAATGCACCCAAAATGAGGCTAGTCATGCTGAAATAATTTTTTTTATGAAATTTAATAATTGTAATTCTCAAAAGATTTGTAAATAGTGTGTATATATATACATACATACATACACTAAATAATTTTAATGAGATTTAATAATTAAATCTATGTAAATATGATAAATCCTAATTAATATTATATTGATTACATAATCATATTAACGTAGTATCAATTCTAAATAAATATGTTTTAAATTTATTTTTATATTAAAACTAAAAGTTATTTAGAAATTATAATTATCATAACAATAAAAGAATTAAAAAATGAATGATAATTTGATAAAAAAATTGAATGAATTTAAACTATATTGGAAGTTCAGGGACCAAATAAAACTTTTAGTTTTTTAAATTGGTCCATTTAAGAGTAAATTAATCGACAAGAATGTAATAGTTTAACAGAGCAAAATCTCAAGAATGTTTAAATTAATTATTGAAAACATAAGGACCTAATAGTATAATAGGTCAAACCTGAGGGATGTCATAGTAATTAATCCTTGTATTTTTAAAGGTAGCCAACTGCAACGAAAAATTTCGCTCGAACAATCTAAGCAAAGGCCACAGCAAAAAAATTTCTTCTTTTGTTATGACAAGTTTTGTGTATATCTTTGGGGGTGAAATATGGTAGCGAAAAGTTTTGTGTTTATTCTTTTTTTTTTTTTTTAAACCATCACGAAAGAAGCTGTTTGATTCACTGGGACCTGGGTGTTGTGCGATTTAGCATCTGTAATGTAGTAGTTGCAGTGGATGTGGTATAGTTTGGCATTTTGGCCATTTTTCCCTAAGGCTTGGAGGTGAGTACTTTTGGATGTGTTGTTGACCCAACCACTGTACCACAGCCTTTCCATAATCTTTCTTTCTTTTTTTTTTTTTTTTGGTAGAACATAATCTTTCCTCATATGACTATTTTTTGATTGTCTCTGACACTGTCAGCATTTAGAAAAGCTAGAAACTTTGTACAGTTTTCACAATCATCAATAGAAATCCTTTTTCTTAGGTCTTTTCTCTGTATTTTTCTTCAGTTTCTCGCCAAACAACTTTCCGGCCACAGCCCCTCCTTGTTATTTTTAATCTGTTAGTCTAATAATTTGTTTTTTTTTTTTTTTTACCATTGAGTGTTTAAGGGTTACTAGATCTGCCCTTCCTTGTTCTTTTCACTAATAAGCATGTTCCTTGCTGATCTCTTCACAAGACTTGCAAATATCTTTAGCTCTCATATTTTATCAATCTGGATTCAGTTGACTATGCCTAAGAATGGTGCAGTATTCCCAAAACAGCTTGTACCAGGTTCTTTGATTTCCCCCAAACCTAGAAAATGATGCCAACATCTAGAAAATGATGTGAAAAGCATGAGAAAAACACAATAAAACTAGCCCAGAGAACGTGGGGCTGGGGCCACTATTTTTATTTATATAGGACAGTGATAATTATAAAATTATACAAAAAATTATATTTGGACTAAATTAAAAGAATAAATTAGAGATTAGGAGAGTAAAATAATTCTAAAGAGATGCTCGTTCCTGCAGAATATGTATTCCTTGTGCTACCTGTTTCTTTCTCTGGTCCATACTGTCAACCAAACATTGTACTTCAGGTAAAGTTACAAACTGTCCAATAATTAAGTTAATGAGAAAATGCAGTATAATCTACAATGCATGAAATCAGACATTAGCAGCCCCACATGAATACAAAGCAATAGAAGTTCCAATAGCATACTGAAGAAAAAATTGCAGTACTGATAATGCATTAGGCTGACAACTTAAATTTTTCTCAGCTGGATGGCACGATTATTGCTTCAACAGATTCCAATATTTGGGGTAAAGGTCTTTTATGGTGGATCGAATTCACAAAGCTTGAAGGAATTATAATTCAGGGAACAGGCATCATTGATGGGAGTGGCCCAGTACGGTGGCAAGATTATCCATTAGATGATCCTGTAAACGATGAAACAAAATTAATTGTCCCACTAAACAACACAGTACAAGAAGACCCACCAATGCCGGTAATTACCTTCCATTTGTATTTTAGTACAGCACTCACTTTATGATCCACATCTGATCAAAGCTTCTTTTCCAAATTGTGTGGCAGGTAAGAAGTGAACTCAGAAAGAAAATGCCAAGCATCAAGCCCAAAGTAAGGACCACTGAAAGACAATGAATATTGCTGTTGTAGCTCACAGCCGATTAATCCTCATTACATGATTGACATGGTTTCTTTTCACAGGCACCGAGATTTCATGGATGTTCTAACACAAAGGTAACAGGCATTACGATTCAAAACAGTCCTCAATGCCACCTCAAGTTCGACAGCTGCAATGGAGTTAGAGTACATAATATAACTATCTCATCACCTGGTGGTAGTCCTAATACAGATGGAATTCGTCTACAGAACTCCAAAGATGTGCTAATTCACAACAGTAGTCTTGCTTGCGGTAATTATATTATTACTTGCAAATAAATAACATCATAAACCTCGCCAATTAGAAAATGTAGACCACAGGTTGAGATTCCTGACAAATAATTATATATAGAACCTCAGGAGTAGAAGAACTTGTGAACTTTCTTCGCATTCCTCTTAGATACTTTTGGCAAACTGTTTCCTCAAACCTTCAATAGCCACTAGTTATTTGACATGGAGCTGACAACAAGCTCCGATATTTTAAATGAGCATATAACATGTGTCACACTGATACATTTGGATTAGACTGTACCTTAAAGACAACAAGAGCACTCCTTTTGCTGGACACTTCAAGGTTCCTTTTGTCCACATCAGCAAATAGAACTGCCGCCATTGCACCTCTCCCTTTGTCCACTCCTTCAAGTTCATGCCCTTCAAGTCTTAGCATAACACAGCCTCAATCATTAGGAGGTCCATACATCAAGTTCATGATATAATAAACCCCAGAAGCCGGAAATGACTGCATTCATATATATTAGGAGAACATATGTCAGTCCAATGGTTAAAAGATTAAAAAAAAAAATATTCACATTTATGCTGAAATAGACCATCAATGTGTCATGATTTATGCAGGAGATGACTGTGTTTCCATACAAACCGGATGCACAAATGTATACATACGCAATGTGCATTGTGGACCAGGACATGGAATCAGCATTGGAAGTCTGGGAAGGGATAACACCAAAGCCTGTGTTTCCAACATCACCGTTCGAGATGTTGTCATGCACAATACAATGATGGGCGTCAGAATTAAGACATGGCAGGTATTCAAAGCTGCACATGAGAATCATATTACTGACAAATTACAACATATGATGTACAGAATTCAAAATTTCATTTGTAAAGTAAAAAAAAAAAAGGTTTTTACACTAACATTTCATTGAATGTAATTTCATATATAAACATCATTTTGTTCATAAGTTTGGGCATCTGACAAAGTTCCAAGGAAATAAAAAAAAATTTAGTAAATGCTTTTTCTCTCCAGGTTATACTTCAAAGATCAGATTAGTGCTGGACAAACAAATTTAAACAGTGAGATGTTATAGCGTTTTCAACTCAACCAACCATCTAATATTACTTCTCATATGTTTTTCCAAATTTTCAGGGTGGATCAGGGTCTGTACAGGGGGTTATATTCTCAAACATTCAAGTTTCTGAGGTTCAGCTTCCGATTGTGATTGACCAATTCTATTGTGACAAAAGCCAATGCAAAAATCAAACATAAGCTGTGGCTCTATTGGGAATCACCTACAAAAAAAGTAGAGGGACATACACGTTAAAACCAGTACACTCCGCCTGCAGTGATGCCCTACCGTGTCTAGACGTAAGCTTAGCTACCATAGAGCTAAAACCACTGCAAGAACGCTATCACATGTATGATCCCTACTGTTGGCAAACTTTTGGACAGCTGAACACTCCTACAACCCCTCCAATCGACTGTGTACAGACCGGTAAGCCATCAAGCAATGTACCTCGGTCAGATCATGATGCATGCTGAGCTTCGCCCATATAATTACGGGGTGTTGATTTATAGGGTTGGCATGTATTTTAATGAATATAAATTAGTATGCTGCTGTCATAAAGTTTCCAGAATTTGAGAAGTCTTTCTGTGTGTTTTTATTTTTATTCAGCCTGTTACTTAGTTTTTGAACTAAGTAATTATTGTGTTATATTATCATGATTTTGAGATGTTTTATGCATCTCTTAATTCAGTCAATGCTTGGAACTTGGTGTGATTATCCTTTTTCATCTTTAGTTATATTATTTTTCTTTACTTGCAAAGGTGGATTTTATCTGTAATCACTAGTTTAGCTTGTATTTAGGCATATGTTTTCAGTAAATGAGAAATTAAGTTTAGTTCTTAGTTCTTACTTCACTTATTTTTAAATATTCAGCCTTTGTTCCTGAGTTTTTCAATTCCACTTCACACATTAGAGGTCTTAATTCTCTCAGTTCACATAAACACTTTGATGAAGCTAAGTTTTATCAAGTGTTGAAGTCCTATTCTTTCACGAGCTGTTTTATCTCTGTGAATTTCAATCATATCTATTGCCATTTCTCAACATAAATAAATCATCAGGACTTATTTGTAGGGTTAACAAAGCAATGGTTTGTTTTTTCATAATCTATTTGCGGTGCTAAGAAAAAAAAAATTTACGAATTTATAGTAATTTTTGTTTACTTGTCACAGACGAAGCAGCAGAGAGCATTTTGCTTCTTTTTTTTTTTTTTTTTTTTTTTTTTGGCAATAGGCCTTTGATTCTTAATTTTTATAAAATTACATTTCATTACCTATAGTTTTAGAAGTTATGTATAATACTAATACTTTCAAACAATTAAAATTTAATTACTTTAATATTATCTATTAATTTTATGATATAATACAAATAAATTTCTTTTGTCATTCTATAAAAATATATAACTATTAAATTGTCAAATTACAAAAAAAAATATTAAAATATAATTTCTTTAATTTTTAAAATTTTAGTTGTGTAAGAGTTTATAATATACTAATCGTTTATATGTGCATTGCTTGGACTATATACATTCATTTTTAAATTTATGTATATATTTTTCATTTATTTGTTGAAAAGTATTCATTATTAATTTAATTTATTTATCAATAAATTTTCTATTTTATTTATTAATAAAGTGTGCATTAATTTTTTTTTCATAAGTATGTGTTGGCTCTTGACATTTGAATTGATTATGTTAAATTACAATTTTTTATTTTTTATATACTTTTTTATTGGCGAAAATATAGATTATCTCTGGAAATTATACTTTAAATGTTTCCCGCAAAAAAAAAAAAAACAACTCTTTTTGGTAAACCCCTTGTTAATTGAGAAGGAAAATTCTTATCAGTTTATGCAACGAATTTTTTTTTTTTTAATGAAAAAGAAAGAATGGTTGTAAGTTCCCAAACTAATCAGGATGCACACTGCTCTCCAAGCCCTCAATGCTTCAGAATTACCATTCTTCAAATGTGCAATATTTGAGATAATATTTATATTTTCTTTCCTAAAAAAGTTTTTTTCTGCTAGAAAGACAAGAATAAAATAAACCAAACTTTAGGTATCTCTCAAGATTATTACAGAATGAGAACAATGCAAATCCCCATATATAAAGACAATCATCTCTATGACCAAGCATATATGTCAAAGTAGACATTAGTTGGTATTCCAGAGCAAACATTCATGAGATAAGATGCTTGTACTCTTAAGCAAGCACTAATTGAAAAACTTAACAATGGCTCACTACTCGAACTCATCCTGAATTTGAAAATAAAAATTTTGTAATATACAAAAGAAATTGCATTACGATTAAAACAACTATTAATTTGGATGTAATCAGTTTGAAAAATGCAAAATTCCAAGGAGCAAAGAAACTAAACAAAGTATAGACATGATTTGACAGAATAGTCGATATAAAAATAATGTTGCAACAGTATTGATAAAAGGGTCCCTTGAGTTCCTACTTTAATGGAAGACAAGATGATATGTGAATGGCTTATTAGAGAGTTTGCAAGATAAGAAATATGAGAATGGGATCCGGTGGGATTTTGGCAGTCCCACTCCGATACTCAAATCAGAAAAAGTGATCGGATAATGAACAAATTGATTGGTTAGTGATAGAATGGGTTACCATATTGAGTTGGAGGAGGATTGAGCTGCCCATGTCAAAATTTTATGGGAATTGCATGAGGTTATGCAATGTAGCTATATATAATTCCAATTGCACTTAAACTACTGATTCATAAAAATGTAGAAGAAACCAATGACTGATGCAGTTGATATTCAAGAAAAAATTATGTAGTTGATGAGATTTATTACTATTTTTTTTTAATATTGTGTTTCTTTCTTCCTCCTTGTGTTCATGTTTTTTTCAACAACATTCAATAATAATTCCAAACTTTTTTTTTCATGTGAACTTGTCTTGGTTTAGGCTAGCCAGCAAATCCGAACTTGTTTTTTTTGACAAATCCAAGTCTAGATAAGCCCACCTAAAATCTCTCTGTGTGTGTTTTTTTCTTTTCTTTTTTAACAAAACCAAACTAAAATATGCAGTTGTAATTTATGTTAGATAGAGGCTGAGTTGATGGTAGTCTGATTGGGTTTTTTTTTATATCAATTAAGATATATCAAATGAGAAAATTCTAAATTTTGAATCTTTTCTTTTATTACTATTTTTTAAACTTTATTATATCAAGCCTTATATGTTAAAAAAAAAAAGCAAAATAAAAGAAATTTCAAGATTTAAACTTCTACTTTTTTTTATTTATGCAATAGATGACCACTAAATTGTTTCATGACTGTGTAGCATGTTTCCAATACATTAGTAAAACAGAAATAGATTGCACTCAGGAATAAAATGGAGAAATAGCAGTGGAAGATGAATCCCTAATGAGGTAAACATGACATTTGCTATAATTTTTTTTAACCTAAGAGAAGAAGATAAGGACCTAATACTTAATCTATTAATACTTTTAAAAAATTATACCCTTAAATTATTCAATTTTCTGCAACACAAATTTTTTTTGAGAACAAACAAAAATCTTTTTTTGGTTGAAATTTACTTTTGATTTTGTAAAAAAGTTACATTCATTTTCTTTTGCAATAATAGACAGGTGCATCTTCAAAGCATAGTTTATGGTTTTGGGTTAATCATATCTTTTAGTTGATGCTTAGTAGGAATAGCAGACAATATGGCTAACACCAAATGCTTAAATCAACTTGAATAGGGACAAGTTTCCTCAATCGAGCTGAGCCACTTTGTTTTCTCTTTTTTATTGGTTACTTTTGCTGTCTTTACTTTTCTTTTCTTTTCACTAGTTTTGGCTTTTTTTTTGGCTATTTTTGCAAAATAAATAAATAAGTCATTCTTTTTTTTTTTTTTTGAAGCTTGTTTATATAAAAAAACAAGAAAGGAACTACAGCAGGGGAAAAGGGAATTAATCTAAGAATTCCCGAAACTAACTAAAATACAGACCTCTAAGGCCTAATGAGGTATTGAGATTACATAATTTTGTAACCACTTAACTTGTAACAAGACTAAGCAAAGGATTAAGTCTCTAATAAAACTAAGAAGGTTTATAACAAACTCCTCTAGTTTCTTTAGAGACTAGGCAAAAAAAAAGACAAGACTAGAAAATAAAAACAAGGGGATTGCAATTCTAAACAAAATGATCCCTAGTAAAAAGGTGACTACAATCAAGAAAAAAACTAAACAGCAGAAAGGGAAAATCACCTAGGGACCCTACTTCTCCTTACTAGGCAGAGGGGGCAAACGGTCCTCCTGGTCCAAAGTGGGATCAGAGTCTTAGTTGGGAATGGGTCGGCTTCTAACTAAATATTTATTTTATATTTAATTATCTATTTAAATGTTTATTTTGGTAACAATATGATTTTGATATGGTATTTGACAGTTAAAGATTAAGTAGAATTTTTAGAGATTCATATAAGTTCAATGCTTAAATTTGATGTGTTTTTTACTTCAAGTACCTCTCTTTTTTTTAAAGATAGGAATGAAACTGTGTACATTCCTTTTTCTAATGGAGGTAAGCAAACATTAAATTGATAGATGTACTCACATATAATTTGTTTATGACTCTGTAGTTAATTTTGTTATGATTTTCTTAAAGTTTTTTGTATTAATCTTTCAATCTATTTTAATTGATATATTTTGATAATTTATTTTATATCGATGTAATTTCTTGTATTTCTCCTTTTAAATTGAGTTATTTTTTATTAAAAAAAAACTTGAATAGGGACAAACAAACATCAATTGTAGTAGTAAAACAATATGGGACCATTGAGCTTTCCAAGAAAAAAAAACTTAATCTATTTACTATCATAATTGAACACTTTTATTTATTTATTTATTTATTTTTTTTTTTTTTGAGAAGGAACATGTTTAAATTTTAATCTCAAACTAAAGTTGAAGTAAATGATAAAAAAAAAAAACTTAATACACCCACAGAGTTTTGAATTTGATAAGTTTTGTTAGTTTCTTCCTTCAAATTATAAAATGATTATTTCAATATTAAAAAAAAACTTATTAAAAATTATTTATAAATAATTTTTATCTAATTCATATCTCTAAAGAGTATCATTTTAATTTATATATAAAAAAAAACTAAATAGACACTTTGAATAGTTTTAAAAGTGTCAGATGTTTAAGTTTTATAAGTTAAGAAAATAAATTGATAAAAGATATAAGTACAGGGTATTAGGCCAAAAAAAAAATCTTAATAAACCAGAAAAATTGTCCTATTAATTAGAATCATATACACATATGATATCTAGTTTATGTTAAAGAATTAATGACTAAGTGATTCAAATGATTCTTTACTTTATTTATTTAACATGAATGGTGAAGAAGCCTGCCCAAATCAAATGGGATTTTAGCATATGATCTTTTAGCATCTTCATGACCCTCTTCTCTTCCTTTCTTTTTTGTTTTTTTTGGTGAAAATTAATTAGATTAAAAGGGTGAAAAGAGACAAAATCAGGAATAACAAATTTTCAGTTTGTGACATGTAATGTAGGAATATTGTGTCTTTAGACTTTAGCATATCATTAGGCTAAGATGGTCCATGTTGATAAAATTAATCAATGTTCCAAAGATCATTATACATTTGTATTAGACCATGAAATGCATGAAAAAGAAGGGGGTAACATTCAGTAGAAGCTGCCACCTAGTAGGTTAATTCAACAAAATAAATGCTCATATGCTTGTATTTTGCCATTTGTTTTTTTTCATGCATGTTTACCATCAAAGAACTTTGCCATTTGTCTCCCTCATGATTAATGCATATGTTCTTAACTTATCTAATTAACTGGTCCCCGCATCATCCAAACATATACATTGATAATAAAAATAAGAGATAAATGCATAAATGATTTGCGATTTTTTTTTTACTTTTATTATTTTTAAATTTAATTTTTTTTTTACAATTAGATGTTTATACTTATAAAAAAAATTTAAAATAGTATTTCTAATAGATTTAGTAGGTTAAAGTGTTTATATATTTTATTTTAAATAAAAAATTAATTTAAATATTTTTTTATATTAAATTTTATTTTTCTATTTTAATTATTTTTAAAGTTATTAGAAATAAAAAAAAGTATTTTATTTATCATATCAAAATATTTTTTAATTTTTATTTTATTAATTATAGTGATTGAGTTTAAATTTTTATTCATGATTTTAGTTAAATAAAATTTTTATTTATTAATTTTTTATTTTATTTTTTATTTTTAATTATAATAAATAAATTTTTATTTTAGTTAAATTGTATTTTTCTTTTTAATTTTACATTTAAATTTAAAATTAA
>CATIWM010588354.1:0-16923 GCA_949671775.1 Mallotus repandus | reverse complement strand
ATTAACACATCATATATGGTGATCAAGCATATATGATTCAATTAAACACTCAGTTAAAATCAAATCATTCATGTACTATAAAGAAAATAAAAATGTAATTCATTGAGTCATTATTCCTTGCAATTCTAACAAACAAAGGACTTAGCCAAGATACATGATCAAACAACAACAAAAGAAAATAAATAACAACATAGAAAGGGGAAAATAAGAGAAAAGATAAAACCCTTTTTACTAAGTCTCGATGTTCCTTCTTCTTAGCCTTTGTCTCTTTTTAATTCTTACAAGAAAGACTCTAATAAAAACTAAAATAAAAGGTAATGTCTAATAATCAGCAAAAGTCCCCTCTTTCTGGCTCTTATTGTCCTCCTCTTTATAGGCCTCACACTTGAAAAGGCATCACTTGATACGAAAAGTCACCTCCCTTTGCAAATACTCTGACTTCAAGGGCAGTTTCGTCCATTCAAATGACTTTAACTATCAAATTCTCCTTCATTAAACTTCTAGATCTTTGTCTTATCTTTCTAGATCAACTTGAATCATATAATTTAGATGTCTCTAGAAGAATTTTTGACTGAAATACGAAAACTGCTCAATCCAGAATCTTCTAAGTGTTTTGCGCTTGAAACGAGTAGTGCCAATTGTGACGACTCGTGACAGGCTTCAATTCTCCAAAATTGATTCTTTTTTCTTTCCAACTTGTTCTAATCAACTCCAAGTCTTTTCCAAGCATGAATTGAGCCTAAAATATGTGTAAAACCTACATAATAATCCATAAAGATAAAGAAGTGAATACAATAACCTAATAACAAAATAAACGTACTAAACTTAAGAAAACTAAATATAATTAGGACTAAACTACTACTAAATACTAAACATATTTGCATTATATCATGAATAATCTCTACTTTGTTTTGCTCATAATAAATCATCATTTTGCATCAATATGCATTCAATAAACATGAAAGTTTGCTTTTCTAAGCTAAAGCTTTGATATCATGGTCTAGTGATGCAATAATCATCATTTATTAGTCATCTTATCATTTAGAAATGCTTTATAATAATTCTTCCAAGAGCATGAACTATGTATATTTGTTTAATCATTCATGATGCATCAATCATCTTGGTCATGCCTACATGCTGTCCAAGTGGATGAATAGATGGAATTGCGCATAGTTGTGTTAACCTCTGTCTTGTTGGTGTTTTATAAATCAGGACTAAATTTGCATTTTCACAGTCTTTTTTTCCTTTTTTCAAATGTATTTACTAGGAAAGCCTTGTAAATAATTATACTGAATTTCTTATACTTTTCGTTATTATTAATGTGCTTGTGTGAATGTGTATATATCAATTGTCAAGGGTGCTGCGGTAACTATATATTGAGTATCATAATGAGAAATAGTCAAAAAGTAGATGAGATCTCCCAAGCTCAGAATCCCTACTGGAGACAATACTCGCTGAGTGACCCGATGACGTCCCTTTCATATTTTTCTAGTTTTCTAAAAACCAGGTGGCGACTCCAAACACAAAGTGTCTCACATCCCCCTGATATAATCATTTATCCCTGTCCCATAACTGGAATGGATGTCCCATCCGGCAAAGTTGCCATGTCCCTCGGAATCAGCAAAATGTCCCAACCTCCTGGACATCGAAGAAAAAAGGTTGCTCATAGTGGCGACTCCAATAGGGACTTCGGTTAGAGAGATTAATTTGAAAATGACTATTTCTCATTACACAATAGTCAATCATATGGAGCCCTTCACCATTGCATTTGCATTACACAATCACACGTGCACTCTTGGTCCCTATCAGCCTACAATGATGGAAAGTGATCCACTATTGTTCCACACGAGTCATAGGGTGACCGATTTGGATTGGTCACCTTTAGCCTTTGCTTGTGGTTTCGCTGAACGCATTTGACCAGAGTCTGTGACCCAAGTCCTTAAGGGGGGTGACCTAAGTTATCAAAAAAATGCCAGACTCACTAACCAGAGTCCATAACCCTTGTAATGGGGGGGCATTCTCACTAAAGGAGCCCTTAGCCTTATATCCTCGACTTAGCCCATGTAAATAAACTAGTAGAAATCTCCACTAGGATCCCACCAGGCTTTACATGCTAGCCCTAATATTGTTTGTTTGACTGAAAATTCACAAATGCTATGACACTTTTAGTTATCAAAAAAATGCCAGACTCACTGACCAGAGTCCATAACCCTTGTAATGGGGGGGCATTCTCGCTAAAGGAGCCCTTAGCCTTATATCCTCGACTTAACCCATGTAAATAAACTAGTAGAAATCTCCACTAGTATCCCACCAGGCTTTACATGCTAGCCCTGATGTTGTTTGTTTGACTGAAAATTCACAAATGCTATAACACTTTTAGTTTCTATCACCGATTGACATAATTACATCCATTCTTATAGATTGCTCACACTTAGACTGTGTGATCTTTATTTACCTTGCATAATCCTAAATGCAAGGAATGATAAGAATCATTCACCTTAGTATAAATAGCCTATGAGAACTGGTGAATAGTGATATCTTTCGATGACGAAACCTATGAGCATCGTCCATTTATCCTTATTTGATCAAATCGATGGGTCAAGAATTCGACTAAATTCCATATATTTGTGTTGAGAGAATCAAATTGTAAACTCTCAAACAATACATTTATGCCTCTTGGTCAACGTATAAAATATCGATGCAGGGATATGAAATTGGACCCCTTTTGTTGGCTATAGCCCCTACACATGTAGGCATGTAATGACTATAGACACCATTTGTGACTTAATGACTGGTCCTCACATTAACATTATATGCTTACCTTGAGTGCATTTGAGCATCGTTTCTTAGTTTACCTCTTGGTTCTCGTTAATACAAATCAAAGCAGCCTAGTCTAAGAGTGGAACCATAGTCCCCTGTTGACTATCGGTTCAAAGCCCACCTAGGAAAGAGATTGAATAAACATGTGGAGCGATAAGGTTGGAAGCGAGAGCTTACGTGTGTATTCTTTATTCCCTATGCAGGAAATACTGACTAGTTTTATTGTTTTTCTTTCAATCATGCATATATAGCTTACATGTAAATAGCATACACTGACCATAGTTTTCTGCAACCATCCTGTATTTTTGCACAGACATGCACATATTCTCACTTTGTCTCTTTTATATGGACACGTCATGCACACATGATGACTCTTTTATGCCTTATGGCATGACAAGCATCCATAATTCTGATCGTAGCAGTATACCAAGACTAAGCTATGGAAACAGGCACCTACAAAGCAAAAGAAATAAAAAAAATGTACAAGTTGAGGGATGAGAAAACCCTCGTAGAGTTAAGAGACTAACATGAGTAGCATCTGCAAGCATTACATCTGATAGTGGTGCACCCACTCTAGGTAAAGAGAAACATGCTCCCACTCTTATAACTGATAGCTCGTAGAATATAAGAGGCACTGGACTCACAAAATCACTAAGAACGGCACCACTAGATCCCACACCATTGGCATATGTCATCCCCTTAGTCCTAGGACCACTTTCCTCATCTGATCTCCTTCGACAATGTCCATAATGCTGTAGATAAACTCTTATAACTCATATGATTTACTATTTAATACTAACAAAGTTTATTAAATGCCTATGTAAAAGTAGAGAAAAAAGACACACAACTTAGAAGCACTCCGGATCAGAAGATGTTACCTTAGAACCTAAGATGCCCGCAAAGTCTTAACTCTAAAAGCCGAAGAATGTGAAGGATCTGCCTGAGGAGGTGGAGGAGGAAAAAATTCACTGGCCACAACATCAATCAACCGTGGCACCAGAGTCATCATATAAGAAAAATGAGCTCTCTCTAGGAAATCTTCAAAAGAAAGTCCTCTCTCAGCTCCGTCGAGCTCCTCTCCAACAAGCTTTTGACCCCAAAATATGTCTCAAGGAGGAGCAATAGGAACTCTCCTCATGAATAGTCCATCCCAAGTACCACACCTTGTCAACAAGGCCGGGCAGTAAAACCCTCCTATGTGTCAGGTGCCAAGCCACCCTTATCTCAATCAATCAGTGTTATCGCTCCATCCACCAACAAGGACAAATCTACTAGAGAAACATATAAGCAAAAGGCTGTCAAAGAATAAGAAAGAAAAATCAAAATGCACCATACCTAATTATGGGCCAATCTACTCAACAAACCCCTCGCCTCTGCAGGACTCTCGATTAAACCAGAAGTCTTCCTAATCAATTATAGAAGATGGCGGAAAGCCACTCTCAGGCAAGCGCTCAATAGTGGGATGAGGAAGCACCCCAAGCTCGTAGGCCCAAACCTGTCAGGAAGAAAGGAATCATTATAATCCAAGATGAAACAATCTAAAAAGCAAGAGACCACACTCACATCCAGCACAAATAAGCAACTACGGATTTACAAGCGTCCTCTACAAGCTGTATCCTGGTGAGAGTACATGTGAATGAAAGCAGTTGTGCCCTAACTATACTTCGGCAAATACCTCAAGTTCCTTAGAATAGGTAACAGCTGTAAGAAACCAGTGCTAAAGGCATTTAGAAAGATAACGACACTATAAAGATAAAACAAGAAATACCTGGCCAACTGCTCTGAGTTAACATGACCGACATCGTGCTTCAAGCTAACTTTGTTAACAAGCTGCGTATATCAAATGAGAGAGGAGTAGCTAGACTTCACAAAAACAGTAACACCAAATAGATCCTTTAATCATATGTTCCTCACAACTATAGAGCTATACGCCTGATTGCTGAAAGGGATAGGCTCCCTAGAATAACTCAGCCCTGTAATGGCTACAACATCAAGTGGAGTGATAGTCATCTCCCTAAAAGGAAAATGGAATGCATGGGTAGTGTCCATTCATCGCTCAACAAGAGCACACATTGCGGCCTGACTTGACGCATATAAGCAGTGAGTAAGAGAAGAATTAATTCCATCAAAGCCCTTCCTGATGACCATCTGCTTCACATACGGTGGAAGGCCCAGATAGTACGAGCTAACCTTATTAAAGCTACTAAGCAACTGAATGACAAGCCTAGAGGACTACAACCAACAAGTTAACCATTTATAACATTCATAAGATATTAAAACATTTATTTTCATCATTTTTGTAGGAATACATACAATGCACTGACAACAAGTGCTAAAATCAGACAACTAGAGCTACATAGATAGTAAGTGCTAAAATCAGATAGCTAGAGCTACATAGACACCAAGTGCTAAAATTAGATAGCTAGAGCTACAAAGATAGCAAGAGCTAAAATCGGACAGCTAGAGCTACACAGACAATAAGTGCTAAGATCAGACACCTAGAACTACATAAATAGCAAGTGCTAAGATCGTACAACTAGAGCTACACAGACTGCAAATGCTAAAATTAGATAGCTAGAGCTACACAGATAGCAAGTCCTAAGATCAGATAGTTAGAGCTAGATAGACAACAAGTGCTAAGATCAAACAACTAGAGCTACATAGACAACAAGTGCTAAGATCAGACAACTAGGGCTATATGGACAACAAGTGCTAAGATTAGACAACTAGAACTACACAGACAGTAAGTGCTAAGATCAGATAGCTAGAGCTACACAGACAGCAAGTGCTAAAATTAGACAACTAGAGCTACACAGATAGCAAGTGCTAAAATTAGATAATGAGTACTGAAATCAAACAGCAAGAACTATAACCAGAATAACATATACAGCAAGTGATGAGGCAAACAACTAAAGCTACGACAAGTGCTAAAGCAAATAAGGCAAAAGCTACAGTTAGAGCTACATAGATACACAACAAAGGTTTCACAAATAGTAAGAGCTAAACTATAGCAAGAGTTGAACTACAGCAAGGGCTAAACTATAGTAAGAGCTAAACAACAGCAAGAGCTAGACTGCAAGAAGAGCTAAACAACAGTAAGAGCTAGACCGCTGCAAGAGCTAAACTATAGCAAGAGCTAAAATACAATAAGGGCTAAACTATAGTATGAGCTAGAATACAGTAAGGGCTAAACTATATCAAGAGCTAAAACTATAGCAAAAGCTAAATCATAGCAAAATCTTCATAAGAACTAATCGGACGATGATGAATAGTCCAAGCATGGATCCTCAAACTATGAAAAATAGGAATCGGACCTCCCCGAAAAAGTCCAGGTGAACTAGGATCACTCCGGGAGCCCGATGGATGAGGAAAAGCTCCACCATAAGTCCTAATGATCTCTGCAACTCCAACACTAACTGAAATCCCCGAATCAGTCTGCGTAAACTCCGCACCACCTGCCTCCAAATTCAAGTCATCAAAAGTGAAAGAAGCGTTATCCACACCACCGAAGTCATCGGGAATAGGAAGAAAATCCATAATTCCTAGAGCAGCAGAACAACAAAATAAGAGAATAGAAGAATAAAGGTGCTAACAAATGTGAAAAGAAGTTAAAGAGGACCAAAATATAGATAACACGTCTTCAGCAAGAGCTATAGTTGCAACAACTAAAGCTACATTCATCACAGCTAGAGCTACAGTCATCACAACCAGAGCTACAGTCATCACAACCAGAGCTATAGTCATCACAGCTAAAGCTACAGTTATCACAGCCATAGCCACAATCATCAAAGCTAAAACTACACTCCTCACAGCCAAGGCTACAGTTATCACTGCTAGAGCCACAGTCATCACAACTAGAGCTATAGTTATTACAGTTAGAAATACAGTCATCATAGCCAGAGCTATAATCACCACAGCTAGAGCTACAGTCATCACAACTAATGCTACAGTCATTACAGCTAGAGCTACAGTCATCACAGCTAGAGCTACATTCACCATAGCTAGAGCTACAATCATCACAGTAAGAGCTATAATTATCACAGCCATAGACTACAGACACTACAGTAAGAGCTATAATCATAGTAATAATAATAAATGCTACAGTAAGAGCTACAGTCACTAAAATAAGAGCTATAGACATTACGATAAGAGCTATAGCAATAACAACAAACACTGAAATAAGTTCCAGACCACCAAAAGGGAAGAGCAACTACACCAATAAGCAAGAGCAAGAAGCAGGAAATCGATAGAAGCAACGTAACCCAAGGGGAAGTTAGAATGTACCCTGTCTCAGAATTATTATCCAAAGGCATAACCAATCCTAACCGTAATCCTTTTTGTTTTGTTCTGTAGGTTAATACGACCGTGCAAGCTAAAATAAATCTGAGTGCGAAAAGATGAAAGCCGCTCATAAAGTAACACAATAAGGGTTACGCAACATAACAAGAGCTATAGCCACAAGAATATAGCAAGGGCTATAGTTTTAAAGCATACAATTGTTGGTATTCGTGATACTATACGTAGTGGAAATTTAAAATTTTTATCGCAAATCCAAACCTGGATCCATATAATTCAATTAAATGACTTAATTAGGTTTCCAAAATCTTACCACAATCGCAAGCAAAGGCTAGATTGCTGGAAGGAAGAGACGAGGTTCACACCGGTTACACCTTACCTTGAGCTTTTTGCTTTCTTTTGTCAGATTGAGACATCTAAAAAAGGATGCGTCCTCCACTGGTATCCACACAAACAACCCTTAATTGAAAATGAATTTGTGTGCTAGCACCTTCTTGATTATCGCAATAAATCAAGAGTGAAAGAACTATGTGTTTTTTGTTTTTTTTAAAAAGGGAGAGAAAACGAATTTAGGTGGCTAAAGTGATAGACGTATATGAAACCATAGGGAACATGATATATTTGTAAACCTCTCAGGTAGGGTTTCACTTACCAAAACACCCTTTCGGTATATGCCACTTTTAATTCTGATTTTATTTTAAATATTAAATTAGAAATATATTTCCTATTTATTTAAGATAACCATTACCTTAAATAAATAAGTAATTAAATAAACAAACAAATAAATAAATATATGAATATATATATATATATGTTTATTTATTTCCACTGAGTTTAACTAGGTTCACAAAACGTTGGCAGTGGGCCTAAATCCCAATTTAGGCCTACAAGTCATAATTGGTCTCTAGCAAGACATTATGACTACCCAAGTTATGTGAAAGCCAATAATATGACACAACCTTATTATAGTCACTACTGTAGTCCCTTTTATCACATGATATCTTAATTGAACATAAGGCACAATTTATGTCATACTTGTACAGGTCAATAATATTATTACTTGATTTCAAGTAGATTGAGAATGATAACTCTTTATCAATTCATTTCAGCATGGCCATGCAATTTCCTTCAGTCTATCTTATCAAGGGGCCTAAAGATATCTTATTTATATTAAATGAGGGATAAATTCCTTCTCAATCACTCACATTCCTCACATAACTCATTTCATATCCAACAACATTCTATTCTATCATCTTGTTAAAGACAATGTTAGAATATCTCAAAATATAAAATAGTTATGTAGAAATCCATGGTGATTTCAAGGTCTAGGGACTAAAATAATATTAGTGTCATGAGAATAACTTAGGATAATTATCTATGTAGTATTCTCACAATGGGTCAATCCAGTACATTGTTTCTCTAAATAGTACCTATGAGTTGACTTAATATCTGATATTCATGATTAGTAAAACATAACCATCAGTCAACATCATACTAGTTTAATTCCTTATTATGACTAGGGATAATTTGAATAGAACTCATATTTAATCTAAGGGTTTTACTACCAAGTCACATACTTGATGTCCTTAGAAAGAGTTAACTAATCAAGTAATTATCATAACACAAAAATGATAATAAAAGTGCCTCTTTATTAATAAAATAATAAAGTGAAAACATAGTCACATATGATTGACCTAGTGCATACCACTAACAACAATATGCAACAATAGCAACATCAACAGTCAATAAAAATGACAACAATGAGGAAGAACATAAAACATCTAAAATTGACAATTGCCACCATCGTCTTCACCTCTAGACTAGGGAGTGCCCTCTTCCTTCTCCCTCTCTAAAATATGCATCTACATTTGCATTTACACATTGAAAATAAAATAAAAATAATAACGGCCCTTTTCTTGCATTTTTTACAAACTTCATCTCTGCCATGAATTGCATATACCAGAGCCGAGTGAGCTTACTTTAATTATTATAATTATCCTTTAATGCTCATTTCATGATTTCCTAAGCATGTTCAGTAGCTCTAAGTAAGGACTTTCTAAACCTTAATTAACCTAATGCTTGCCTACTACCTGGATGGATGAAAAACACACAAGATAAAACCAATAAAGGACATTGATAAGCAAAATACATTACTGTTATCAAGATAAATTTTAGAGAGACTAGTGATCTCAAAACCATACTCACCTACTCCAATGCTCAAAATTGAGTACGAGTATGCAAATAACTTTGACCGCATTCACGCTAAGTGATAAAAGGCGGGGAATGCTTGAGAAGAGAAAGATGAAAATAAATACAGGGAAAGCAAAGCAAAAAAAAAAATCTTTAAGCAACCTTTCGGTGATAGTTCATGCACTTGGACAACCACTATGCGCGACCTTATTTGTTCGGTGTCCCAAAAGTTAGGACATATTTTTTATTCTGAGGGACATGGCAACTTTACCGGATGGGACATCTATTCCATTTACGGGACAGGGGCAATTGGTCTCTGGAGGATATGAGATGCCTTGTGTTTGGAATCACCACTTGGTCTATAGAAAACTAGGAAAAGATGAAGGGGACACATCGGGTCACTTAACGAGTTCCATCCCCAGTAGAGATTCTGAGCCCTGGAGATCTCATATACTTTTTGACTATATCTCATTATAATACTCAATATATAGCTACTGTAGCACCCTAGTTTTAGTAAAGATAGTTGATATATACACATTCACACAAGCATATAGATAATAACGGAAAGTACGAGAAATTCAGCATAATTATTTATAAGGCTTTCCTAGTAAATACATTAGAAAAAAGGAAAAGAACACTGCAAATATGCAAATCTAGTCCTGGTCTAGAAAATACCTATAAGACAGAGGTTAACATAACTATGTGCAATTCCATCTATTCATCCACTCAGACAGCAGATAAGCACAACAAAGATGATCGATGCATCATGAATGATTAAACATATGCACATAGTTCATGCTCTTGTAAGAATTATTATAAAGCATTTCTATATGACAAGATAAGTAATAAATGATGATGATTGCATCATTGGAACATGATATCTAAGCATTAGCTTAGATAAGTAAGCTTTTGTGTTAATTGAATGCATATTGATACAAAATAATGATTTATTATGACCAAAACAAAGTAGAGATTATTCAATCAGAATGCAAATTGCCAGTCTTATCACACAATCATAATATTTCTCAAGTGCTGGCAGCAATAAAGTAAAATGCAAAATAGTAAAATAAACATGGAAAAATGGTTATTTGGTCCTCATATTCGACTGAGCTTGTTTTTGGGTTTTTTAAGTTTTAGCTTCATGGGATTTTCAAGCTTTCCTTGTTGAGAGGTTGAAAATGACATGTAGAATGTAAATTAGTATACCTTTGAAGCATGCTTTGACAAAGATGTGGTTGGGTTTAGTTCAAAAGTGGCCTAAAAAATCGTACAAGATTGTAGTGGGTGAGCCAAAAGTGTGTAAATTGGGATTTCTGAGTCTTTAATTTGATAGTGTTTTTATGTGTGCGTTTGCTTTTTTTTTTTTTGGCTCCCCTCTCAAAATGGGAGATAGTGACCCCTATTTAAAGGGAAAAGTGCCTAAAAATACATGATCATGAGCTTGGGTATGTACGGTCGCTCAGAGTGGTGACTCCACTTGGTATCCATGCTCAGTAATACAGGAATGGTAGGGGGTACCAAAGATAGGAGATCCCTGTAAGAGAGAATAAATAATGTATGGTCAGCTATAACTTTCCCACTTAAAAGCCTCTTGATAATCAAAATTTACTATATTCATCTACATTCTTTATAAGTTTCATCTTGCTACATTCTTCAAAAAATTCACTTAAGAAGCTTGCTCTTCATTTGGTGACACAATTAGTCTTGACCATGAGTTGTGGATCATGCTTTCAAATTGCTGAGATAAGCATTAACTCGAGGTTATCATAGTTAAGACAACTCAAATGGTCTAATATATACAACTCTTGGCATCGATGGATCAATTGCAAGAATTTAAGAATAGAAACACTCAATTAACCATGACTAATTAAATGTATAAATTAAAGAATAAAAATTCTTTTTAAACAAATTAATAATAAATTCATGCTCACATGTTCATAAATGCCTTCTCAGGACTTCGAGTTGCAACTATCCAAATAAAATCCAAAAATCATCATAACCGATCAAGATCAAGAAGCATCTACAAGAAGATCGAAACAAAAGAAGAACTTTGACCAGTAACCAACCAATAAAAATCCAAAAGTCTTCTGCAACGATCAAGATTGAGAACACACATACAAAAACATTCAATAAGAATTCATCAAGATTAAAGAGCATCTGCTACAGAGTCGAAAGGTAACAAATCATAGCTGCACTATGCACCAATCACAATCACACACCAAGCATAACCAAAATCACAATTTAACTTTGCACGACACCAAGTAGGTGATTGTAGCACTACCTAAAACCCTAAATAGGTGAGGGTAGCATTACTACTTCGCACAACACTAAGTAAGTGATCGTAGCACTACCTAAAACCCTAAATAGGTGAGGGTAGCATTGCTACTTTGCACAACACCAAGTAGGTTATTGTAGCACCACCTAAAACCCTAAATAGGTGAGGGTAGCATTGCTACTTTGTACAATACCAAGTTGGTGATCGTAGCACTACCTAAAACTGTAAATAGGTGAGGGTAGCGTTGTTACATTTCACAATACTAAGTAGGTGATCGTAGCACTACCAAAAACCCTAAATAGCTAAGGGTAGCATTGCTACTTTGCACGACACCAAGTAGGTGATCGTAGCACTACCTAAAACCCTAAATAGGTGAGGGTAGTGTTGCTACTTTACAGGACACCAATTAGGTGATCCTAGCACTACCTAAAACTGTAATCAAGTTAGGGTAGCGTTGCTAATAAACCCCTTAACACTGCTAGAGAGTCTTAAATGTCCCTTAACATTGCTAGAGAATGTTTAGAACCCTTGATTTTGCTAGGGAGTATCAAGTAGGACACCTAAAGGGGTGGTCGTCGCATTTTCATATGCATGCCTGCATATCATATGCCTGTTTGCATATCACTATCACGTGCTTATCTCACTCGCTTGAATTATCTTGTGTGAAGAAATGCATCTTTGTGTATCACATCATTTTGTGTGTATCCTAAAATGCATCATTGTGTGTGAAAAATAAAAAAAAGCATCACTACCTTGTTCATGTGAAACTTGCATTAATTCTTTACGTGAATCCCAAAATTGCATCTTGCGCGAATCCCAAAATTGTATTTTGCATGAATCCTGAAATTGCATCTTATGTGAACCCTGAATTCCATTTTTGTGTGAACCCTAAATTGTATATTGCATGCATCCCAAACTACATCTTGCATGACAGCCAAATCACCAAGCAACAACGAAGATCGAATCATAAGCAACAAAAACTAGACAGACGTCCAAAGACAACATAATACTCAGGTAAGTACCTCTCTCCTCAGAAAACTATTGTGCATCTCTACATTTCTTTGTATGTATTAACATCAATGCTAGGAGGTTATGCAATACATGCAAAGCAGGGGGCAACTGTCATACATCAAATTTTAACTATCCCCTAAAATGTGCAATGATGAAAACATCTCTCCAAATATGACAAGTGTCTATTGATTCGCACAACCTCTAAAGCATGTCGTCAGTCCAAAAAAATCAAACCAAGCCTTCAGAGAGAAAAATCCACCTTTGAATCATCAAGTCGCACCCCAATTTCATGAACTATGAATTATCGGAGTGGTAAGACGCTCATTTTGAGTAATCATTGCTCAAAATGAGCATCTCATCAAACCAGTGTTCGACTTATGAGACCAGAGTTCCACTTCACAAAATCATAAGCCAAATTTGACAAAATGGACATAAAAACACATCTAAAAGCCCAAAAAAATTTCAAAAATGACCCCGAAATAGTGCGCGTAATCTCGAGAAGTAGCACGTGAGCAAATTTATAGCGCGTAACCACACTTGAACACATTTTGCTCACGTAAGAAAATGGAAGCTGATTTTTACAAAATAGACATCGAAAATGCGTTCAGGAGGTCTAAAAACCCTAAAAAGTACCCCAAGAATAGTGCAATTAGAGCCCAGGAATGCTGCATAATGTGTACAAGAGCGCGTGATCACTGATCAAAGCACGTGATCATGGGCCCAACACACTTGATCACGCGCTCTGGTATATGTGTACGCATACAAAAGTGTGCACACATGTGTTTTGGGACACGTGATCACATATTTTTAGGCACTTTTCCCTATAAATAGGGGTCTTTATCTCCTATTTTGGGGGGGAGCCAAGAAAAAGCAAATGCGCACATAAATATATTGTCAAATTGAAGGCTCAGGAGTCCCAATTTACACACTTTTGGCTCACCCTCTACATTCTCATAGGATTTTTAGACAACATTTGAGCCAAACCTAACCACATCTTTGTCAAAACACGTTTCAAAGGTATAAGAATTTACATTCTACACGTCATTTTCAACCTCTTGACAAGGAAAGCTTAAAAATCCCGTGAAGCTAAAGCTTTACAAACCTAAAAACTTGCTCAGTCAAATCTAAGGACCAAATAATCATTTTTATGCGTTTATGTTACTGTTTTGCAGTTTACTTTATTATCACTAGCAGTTGAGAAATTGTTGTGATTGTGTGATGAGACTCGCAAGTTGCATGCTGATTGAATAATCTCTAATTTGTTTTGCTCATAATAAATCATTATTTTACATCAATATGCATTCAATAAACATAAAAGTTTTCTTATCTAAGCTAAAGCTTTGATATCATGGTAAAGTCATGCAATCATCATCATTTATTACTCATCTTATCATTTAGAATTGCTTTATAATAATTCCTGCAAGAGCATGAACCACGTGCATTTGTTTAATCGTTCATGATGCATCAATCATCTTTACTGTGCCTGCATGCTATCCAAGTGGATGAATAGATGGAATTACATATAGTTGTATTAACCTTTGTCTTGTAAATGTTTTATAGATCAGGACAAGATTTGCATTTTCACAGTCTTCTTTTCCTTTTGCAAATGTATTTACCAGGAAAACCTTGTAAATAATTATGCTAAATTTCTCATATTTTCCGTTATTATCAATATGCTTGTTTGAATGTGTATATATCAATTGTCATTACCGAAACTAGGGTTTTGTGGTAGCTATATATTGAGTATCATAATACAAATAGTAAAAAACTAGATGAGATCTCCCGACCTCAGAATCTCTGCTGAGGATGATACTCATTGAGTGACCCAATGTCGTCCCTTTCATCTTTTCTTAGTTTTCTAAAAACCAGGTGGTGACTCCAAACACAAACCATCTCGTATCCCCCTGAGACAAATCATTTGTCCTTGTCCCATATATGGAATGAATGTCCCATCTAACAAAGTTGCTATGTCTCTCGGAATCAAAAAAATGTTCTAACCTCCGGGACATTGAACAAAAAAGGTCGCTTACATTACCCTGCCTAGCACTTGAGGAGGTTATAATGATGCATTGAAAGAAAGAGTCTCTTCAGCCAAGAGCAACATCGAATAACGGAGTAAATACGATAGTCACATTCCAAATAAAATACCATGAATAACAATAGTCAGAAAAATGTCAGGAGTAAATACGATACTCCACCAGGTAAGTACCTTCTCACTCAAAACTATTTTTGCATCTCTACATTGCTTAGCATGTATCAACATCATCGCTGGGAGGCTATGCAACACATGCTAAGCTAGGGGTAACTATCATATTTTGAGTTTTGATTGTCCTAAAAAATGTCAAATGATGAAAACATCCCTCCCAATAAGATAAGTGTTTGTTCATTTGTACCGACACTACAGCATGCCATGAGTCAGAAAAGCCTAATCCGAACAAAACCAGCTGCTGAATCATTAAGTTATACCCCAATTTTATGAATTATCGGAATGATAAGTAGTTTATTTCGAGCAACCGTTGCTCAAAATGTGCAACTCGTCAGACAGGTGTTCATCTCGTAAGACCGGATTTCAACTTTGTGAACATTACAAGTCAATTTTGATGAAATGGACATCAAAAACACGTCTGAAAGCCCTAAAAACATTTGTAAGTTACCCTAGAATTGTGATCATAATCCCGAGAATTAGCGCGTGAGCAAAATTATAGCGCGTTACCACACCCGAGCACACTTTGCTCACCCGTGAAAATGGAAGCTGATTTTGACAAAATGTATGTTAGAAATGCATCTAGAAGGCCTTGAAACCCTAAGAAAGACCTCTGAAATAGCATAATCAAAGCCCGGGAAGGCCACATAATCACGCGCTTCGTTACGCATGGACACGCGCAAAAGCTCGCACACACATACCTTAGGATGCGTGATCACTCATTTTTTGGCACATTTCCTTATAACTAGGGGTCTCAACCTCCCATTTCGAGGGGGGGCTAAAAACATTGAAACACTGTTGAATGTAAGACTCAAGAATCCCAATTTACACGCTTTTGGCTTGCCCACTACATTTTTGTAGGATTTTTAAACCGCTTTTGAACCAAACCCACCCTCATCTTTGTCAAAGCATGCTTCAACGGTATACAAATTTGCATTGCACACATCATTTTAAACATCTCGACAAGGATAACTTGAAAATCCAATGAAGCTAAAGCTTCAGAAACATAAAACGAGCTCAGTCGAATTTGAGGACTAAATAATAATGTTTCCATGTTTATTTTATTGTTCTGCATTTTATTTTATCATCGCCAACAGTTGAGAAATTATTGTGATCTATGATGAGACTGATTAATTTGCATGCTGATTGAATAATTTCTACTTTACATGTCATTGGTGATCGACAGCTCGCCAACATTTTAACAAAAGTTTCTTCTTCTCGTTTTTGGTTGCTCTGTAACAATCTGGGCATTACTTCCCACGCTCAGATTGAGGGGGGTAATAGAGTATATAAATGTCAATTTCATTACACAGGATAATATTGTAATTGTATACATACTATACTTGTATCAATATAGGTGCACCCATTCTTTATAGGTGTCAAGACTCTAATTCTTTACATTAAAGAGTTTCGAGCTCTATTGCATATCTCAAACGTGCATTCTAAATGTTTTTTTAGCATACAAAAGGATTGCCTATGTACCATTTTCACTTTTGTAACACATCAGTTCCCTATTTTAAAAGTTCCTACAAGTTAGAGTGAAGGCTAAGCCATTGCAAACTTCAAAGCCGTGTGAGTGAATGTTCGTTGTGTAGTACTAGCTCATTAGGAAAACATTGGTGCAAGAAAAGATTTTGAAGATTTTTGCAGCACCCTATTGCTTTCTCCACCTATCTTTGCAAACTTCACAGCTCTTAACTAGGGATTTCGACTGGTGTAAGAGCTAGCTGAATTTGTTGAGGCTTCAATTTCGGTTTTGCACCTCATGTGCTTTATGAGATGCTAGTCACTAAAGAAAGTGTATCAGTAATTGCAAACGCAAGTTAAAATTACAAAAATCCCTCGCATGCTAAAAATATATTTAAAACACATTTTAGTAGCTCACTTTACAAATGAAACAAAACATTACAGTCCCCTTTAATTTTAGGGAAGAGAGCTGTAACACCCCATTTTAAGAGACTAAACACTCTAGAGTTTCTTAAAAACCTCAAGAATTTGCATTCTAAGCAAATAATAAACTTTCAACATTCTATTAGAAGATGTAGAGTACCAAATACACATGTATTAACTAAACAACAAGCTTAACTATGATAACAATATATATATATATATATATATATATATATAT